>PVJX010025230.1:0-27165 GCA_004027295.1 Dolichotis patagonum | reverse complement strand
GATGCTGCTTTCTGGGCCATCATTTGACTTTTAATCTATGAGTTTCCTTTTTGTTCAGGTGTGTTTCTTGTATACAGCATATTGTGGGGTCATGTTTCTTTATCTTTTCTTGATAAGTGAATTGAGGCCATTTACACTTATGGATATAACTGATATGCACTGGTTTGACTTTGCCATATTATAATCCAGTTGTTTGCTTTATGCTTTTCCCCCTTGTTTAATTGCTTGTCTTTCTGTTGTTGTTCTGGAGATTGTGGTCATTTTTATCTCTATCTAGTATGTCTTTGACACTCTTTCTAGGGTTTGTTTGGTGGACAGGAATTTCCTCAGTTGTTCTTTGTCATGGAAGTATCTTCTTTCCCAATGAAATGTCAATGAAAGTTTTGCTGGGTACATCAGTCTGGGTTGAAAGTTGTTTTTTTCAGGGCTTGAAATACCTTACTCCAAGTTTGACTTGACTTGAGGATTCATGCTGAAAAGTCTGCTGTGAGTCTAATGTGCTTTCCTTGATAGATGAGTTGTGTTTTTTCTCTAACAGCTTTTAGTATGCTGTTTTAATTTTGTATGTCTGGGATCATAATTATTCTGTGTCTGATTGTAGATTTATGTTGGTTGTGATTATTTGGTGTCCTATATTCCTCAGGTATCTGCATATCCGATTTTTCCCCATGTTTGGGAAATTTTCTACTATTACTCCTGTGAATGTTTTAGTTATGTCAGTTTCATATATTCCTGCATCTACACTGATGCCAAGTAACCTTATATTGTTGCTCTTGGCATCATCTTGAAGCTGCTGGCTTTTTATTTCATGCTGCTTTGTTATTTTTAAAATGTTCTATTCTTTCATGATTGCTAATTGTGATCCTGTCCTTAAGGTCCAAAATCCTATCTTCAGCTTGATTTAAATGGTTTTTCCAGCTTTCAACAGAATTTTTTGTTGCTTGGATGCCTCTTTGAGTTGTTTCATGAATTGTGCTTGTATTCTATATTTTTAATTCCAGGTTTCAATCAGTTTCCTATGATCCTGTACTTTTTTATGTATTTCTTGTTTTGCTGTGTTGAGCAACTCCTTTACTAAGGTTGTTATCTTTGTCTTTACATGACCGATTACTTCTAATTTGATTTCCTCTTTAGCCTCATGGAGTTTTTTTTTTTTCGCTTGCTAACTTTTGAGAGATTTCCAGTGTGTTACTTTTGAAGTCCTCTTCTTCAGTGTCTCCTATACTTGCTCCTGGTGGACAAGTATTTGAAATTGAATTTTGCTTTTTTGTTTTGCCATTTTCCCTTTTTGGGTTAATAATTCATTCTTCAATTCCACTAGTGTCAACTATTGGTAGTATGTATCTTTGGGTCCTATTGTAAGGTTGATATTTGTCCAATCACTAAGCCCCACAATGAAGAGGTCAGCAAGTCACCTGACTTCCCCTGCAGGGCCTGTTGGGTGAGTCCTATGTTCTTCCTGGTCTGACAAGCCTAGTAGAATTGATGCACATCAACTTTTAGTTTCTGCTGTTTCTTTATTGTCAGGTTATTCCAGGTCACAAAATCTCCCTGTCTATAGTGTTTGTGTCAGCTGATGCCCTACTGTGTCCCTAGTGTGCCTGTGTGTCTCATAAGTCCTTTTTATTTTTCCCAAGTTGGGGGAGGCCTTACTGGCACACTCCTCACCCTGCTTGATGTTCTCTGTGTGCAGGAAGGAGTCACCCATGCTCTTGCCAGAGTCACCAAGGTCTTACAGTGTTGGAGGGAGGTTTACTACTGTTCTTATTTACCCACTGTACTCCTCAATTTTAGGGGCATACTCACACACTGAGTGGAGCCTGCTGAGATCCACTGTTTGGGTGAGGCAGTTACTGAATCTCCCATCAAGCTAGCATGGTTAATTGGCTGTAGTCCAAGGTTTTGAGAGAAAGGGTGGGACCTGAAGATCAATAGCAATATTAGGTCCAGGAGGTAGGGAGTGTCCCTGAGGGGTCAGTAGGTGTCCGGGGTCTGGGCATCTTCCTGGCATGCATCAAGTGTGACATGGCTGTGTAGGTGGTCCTGGGCTGAGGGGTGAGCATGTGGTGTTGGTCTGGGTGTCTGCAGGGCATGTGGGAAGCATGGTGCCCTGGCATATGCAGTCCTGTACAAGGGATAGGCCAGTGGCTTTGGCCTGGGTGTCTGTATTGCACATGGGAAGCATGGCATGGCAGTATACACAGTCCTGAGGCAAGAGGCATGCTGGTGGCATCAGCCCTGGTATCCATGAGGCACACAGGAAGTGCTGAATTGTTGTGTACATGGTCCTGGGCTGAAGGCTGGGCCAATGACTTCAGTCCAGGTGTCCGCATGGTGCTATCTTGTTTTGAAGTCCTATATCACTTTTGTTGTTTTGTTCTGAGTGGGTTCATTCTGTTCATCCTGTTTAGTACTATTCTCTCCAAATCAAAATTTAAAAAATTAAAAATAAACCAATGTAGCTGCATCTTTAGTAAAATTTTTGAGTGTGAAATGTCAGGGATAAAATTAACAAGCTGAAAAAAGGAAAACTGCCATGTTGATGCATTCTAGCCATTCCAATCCTTGATTTAATGGCAAATCTTCCCAAAGACATTGGAAAGTGCCCAAGTACAGGGATTCAGGCAGTGAAGAAGGTGACTGTGAGAGAACTTGGTGGTGATCTCATACACTTAGTGAAGCTATAACTTCATTTGGTTGTTGAAGTTGTAGGAAGAATGGCAGGAGAAGTACAGGAGCCTGCTGAGGTCTTCTGTTTGGGTGAGAGGTTACTGAGTCTCCTTTCAACTCAACACAGTTAATCCACTGCAGTTCGAGGTTCTGGGAGGAGGAATGGAAGCCGAATATCAAGCACTTGGTCTAGGAGCTGGGGAGGGTCACCGAGGGCAGCAGCCATTGGTGCGACATTCCTCCAGGCCAGTGGGGGGTCACAAAGGAAGCCTGGTGACTTGGTCACAAGGGCCAAGGGCAGCACAGCTTTCCTCAGGGCTGGCAGGGGTCATGTAGGAAGTGCACAATGGCCTAGGTGCAAGGTCCGAGGGCAGCATGGCTTTCCTCAGGGCCGGCAGATGTTGCACAGGAAGCATGAAATTGTGAGACACAAGGTCCTAGGATGGCACAGCATTCCTCAGGGCTGGTGGGGATCATGCTGGAAGCATGCCAAGATTTTCAATGTAGGTATTCATGGTCTTTTGAATTTCCATGGGACCTGTAGTGATTTCTCTCTCTTCAGTTCTTATTCTGTAAATTTGAGTTATTTGTTTCTTTTTCTTCATAAGGTTAACTAGGGATTTATCAATTTCATTTATTCTCTCAAAAAACAAGATATTTGATTCATTAATTTTTTGTATTTTTTAAGTTTCAATTACATTAATTTCTGCTCTGATATTTACAATTTCCTCTCTTCTATGAGCTTTGGGTTTGACTTGCTCTTCCTTTTCTAAATGCTTGAGATGTAGCAATAGGTTATTTCTTTGTGCTTGTTCTGGATTTTTGATGTGACTATTTGTTGCTCTTAGGACTACTCTCATTGCATCCCACAGATTATAGTATGTTGTGTTCAATTTTCATTGAATCTCAAGTATTGCTTTATTTCTTCTTTAATTTCACCTGTAGCCCACTGGTCATTCAGAAGGTTGTTATTTAATTTCCATTTATTTATTCAGGTTTTGCAATTTCTTTTGCCATTAATTTCTAATTTCAGTGCACTATGATCAGATTATCCCATTTTGTGTGGGATAATTTCAGTGCCTTTACATTTACTAACAATGTTTCATGAGTTAATATATGGTTTATTTTGGAGAATGTTCCATGTGCAGCTGAGAAGAATGTATATTCTGAAGGGGTTTGTGTGGAACACTCTGTAAATGGCTACTAAGTCCATTTGCTCAACTGGTATGATTAAGTTCTGTTGTTTCTTTGCTGACTTTTTGTCTAATTGATATATTTTTTTGTGACAGTGGGGTATTAAGGTCTCCTATCATAATTGTGTTCTTCTGTATTTGGCTTTTAATGTCTGTTAGTATTTGTCTTAGTTGGTTGCTCCTGCATTTGGTGCATATATATTTATAATTGTTAGTTATTTTTCTTGAATTTTTCCACTAACAAGTATGTAGTGACATTTTTATATCTTTTAATCATTTTAGTTTTGAATTTCACATTGTCTGAAAATAGAATAGTTATCTCTGCTTTTTTGTGGGTTCTTTTTGCATGAATACAGTTTTCCATCCTTTGACTTTTAATCTATGAGTTTCTTTTTGAGTCAGATGCATTTCTTGTATATAGCATATTGAGATCCTGTGTCTTGATCCATTTTGCCAACTTATTTCTTTTGATAGGTAAATTGAGGCCATTTACATTTATGGATATACCTTATATGTATTGGCACAGCTTTGTCATATTATGTTTTTACTGTTGGTTTTCTGCTTTTCTGGAGATTGTGATCATTTTTATCTCTATTTAGTATGTATTTCACTACTCTTTCTAGGGTTGGTTTGGTGGACATGAATTTCTTCAGTTATTCATTGTCATGGAAGTATCTTATTTCTCCATAAAATTTTAAAGAAAATTTTTCTGGGTACTTAAATCTGGGTTGAAAGTTGTTTTCTTTCAGTGATTGAAGTACTTCACTCACAGCTCATCTTGAGAGTTTGTGCTGAAATGTCTGCCATGACTCTAATGGGCTTTTCTTGATAATTGAATTGTGTTATTTCACTAGCAGTTTTTAGTATTTTTTTGTATGCTCTATGTCTGGAATCTTAGTTATTGTATATCTGGTTGTATATTTATGGTGTTTTTGACTGTTTGATGTTCTATATGCCTCACTCTTCTGTGTTTCAGATTTTTCCCTCCTGTTTGGGAAATTTTCTGCTGTTGGTTCTGTAATTAGTTTATTGATTTCATTTGTGTGGTCTCCTGCATCTTCACTGATACCTATTATTCTTATATTTTTTCTCTTGGTATCATCCTGAAGCTGCTGAATTGTCATTTCATGCTGCTTTGCTAATTTCTAAACTTCTATCCTTTCAAGGTCACAAACTGCAATAATGTCCTCATAGTCTGAAATTCTATCCTCAGCTTCATTTAAAGAGCTTTTCCAGCTTTCAGTAGAATTTTTTTTGTTTCTTGGGTATCTCTGAATTTGTTTCATGCATTCTACTTATTTTCTATATGGTTCATTAAAGGTTTCAATTAATTTTCCATACTTCTGTACTGTTTTATCTATTTTTTGTCTAGCTATGCTGAGCAACTCTTTTACTATGGTTGGTATTTTGTCTTTACATGAGAAACTACTTATAATTTGATTTCCTCTATAGCTTCATGGATTTATTTCTTTATTTCACTTGGTATTTTTTCCGAGATTTCAGGTGTAGCACTTTTAAAGCCTTATGTCAATGTGTCCTGTACTTCCTGCTGATGGACTAGATGTTTTAGATTGCATTTTTCTTTTTCTTTTTTTCATTTTCATCTTTCAGTCTAATATTTGGCCTTTCAATCCCATTAGTCTCAACTGTCAATGTGTGTATCTTAGAGTCCTACTTTGTGTTTGATGATTGTACAATTGCTGGGTACCACATAAAGAAAGGGCTTGTCACCTGTATTCGTCCTGCATGGCCTGTTGTGTGAGTTCTATATTTTTCCAAGCTGACTAACTTAGTAGTATTGATGTAAGTCAACCACTAGTTCCCACTTTTACTATGTCTTCAGGTTGCTCCGTGCCACCAGATCTTCTTGTCTATAGTGTTTGCGTTAGTTATGAACCTCCTGGGTGTCAATGGTTGTCTTATAAGCCCTTTTAATTTTCTCTAAGTTGGGAGACACCTTATGGGCACACTCTTCAATCTACCTGATGTTCCCTGTGTGGAGGAAGGATCCACCCACATTCTTGCCAGGATTGTCAGGGTCCTACAGCTGGAGGGGACTTTGCTACTGCTTCTTTTTACCCACTGAAGACCTCCATTTTAGGGGAAAACTCACCTTACTGACTTACTGTTGAAGTCTTCTGTCTGGATGAGGGCTTACTGAGTCTCCCATCAACCAACTAAGGTTAATTCACTCCAGTCCAAAATCCTGGGAGCAAGAGTGGTAGCCAATAATCAATGGCAATGCTAAGTCCAGGTGGTGGTGGTGGGGTCCCTGGTCCCTGTGGGTGATGGCTAGAACAGTGTGGACGTGGCCCACACCTGCATGCACACTGGTGAAGTTCTGGGTTTCCAATGGCAACAAGCCAGTGGAGAGTGGAAATGGCCCACACTTGCACACATTCCAGAGCAGTGAGCCAGTATGGCAGAGAAGGAGCCCACAAGCAGCTTGTGTAAATGCTGGTGGAGGTGTAAGGGTCCAAGAATGGTGGGCTGCATGTGGGGCATGGGAGTGGCCTACCTCTGTGTGCATGGTGGTGGAGGTCTTGGGGTCCCGGCCTGGGAGATTATCTCTGATTTGAGCTCCTTTATAGCTTCATGGAGTTGCTTCATCACTTTAGTTGCTATCATTTCAGAAGCTTCAGGTGTATGGATTACATTTTATTCTATGTCCATGTCTCCTAACCTTGTTTGGGATGGGCTCGATATTTGAGGTTGTTTTGCTGTTTTGTCATTTTCTTGTATTCCCAGTTCCCTAGTGGCTCTTAGAGAATCCTCATATAAGGAATGCTCACTGGGTGGACTTTCAGCACTCCACATGTGGCTCACTGAAGTACCCCAGCTACTTGAGGTCACTGGGTAGGGCTCTACCAGGTTTTGAGTGGTATAGTAAGGCTGAATGACATGTGGAATATACTGGGCAGTTTTTCAACTCATGCCACATGGCACACCAAAACTCTCTGGCTTCTTGGGTTCTCTGAGTATGGGTCCACCAGGTTCCAAGCAAACACCTGCCACTGCACAGCTACATAGAAATTGCTATGGTAGGCTTCAGCTCACAGGTGGTAGCTCCCGGTTACTTGGAGGACGCTTTGTGGGGCCCATTCTGGACCCAAATGATGACCTAAAGGTCCCATAGTTCTCAAAGATGCTGGCTGCAAGCCTACCAGGTTCCAATCAGAGTCTCTCAGCTACACAGTTAGCTAAGGATTGCTGTGGCATGCTTCAGCTCACACATAGCAGCTCCCTGCTACCTGGAAGGTCTCATTCCATTTTCTAATATCTTCTTTGAAATCCTTTTCCCAAGTACTGCAGTTTTCAATGTGTGGAACTTTTACTTTTTTGGTAGATTGATTCCTAGGTATTTCATTTTATTGGATGCTATTTTAAAGCGTGTAGTTTTCCTGTTTTGTCTGTGTTTGTTGCTTGTGTAGGAATGATATTGATTTTTGAATGTTGACTTTGTATCTTGGTACATTACTGAATTTGGTTCTTAAATCTATAAATTTTTTGGGGGGCACCTTTGGGTTCTTCCATGTAGAGTATCATATCATCTGCAATTAATAACAATTTAACTTCTTTTCATATTCTTATTTCTTTTGTTTTGTTCTCTTATCTCATTGCTCTAGCTAATTTTTCCAGAAGTATTTTCAATAGGTGAGGTGATAGAGAACATCCTTGTCTTGTTCCTGAATTTAGAATGAACGCTTTCATTTTTTGATCTTTTAGTATGATTTTGACTATTGTTCTGTCTTAGATAGTTTTTATCAGACTTAAGTAAAAACAATGTATTGCAATCTTATGTAGAGATTTTATTATGAATGGATGTTGGACTTTGTTAAATACTTTGCTTCTACTGACATGATCATGTGTTTTATGTCTTTGATTCTTTCAATATGGTATATTTGTTGATTTACATATGTTGAACTATCTATGCTTCTTTGGTATGAATCTAAGTTGGTCACGTTTGATAATCTTCTTGATGATTTGCTTCATTGTTTGCCAGTATCTCAAGTAGCATTTTTGCTTCTATGTTCATTATGGAGACTGGCCTATTGTTTTCTTTTTTGTTCGGTTCTTTTCTGGGATTCACACTAAAAATGATTTTGGATACATTGCTTCCCTTTCAATTTCCTTAAAATATTTCAGGATTAGTGGCATTAGTTCTTCACTTAATTTCTTATGCAACTGTGAATCTGGCAAGACATGGACTTTTATTTGTTGTTACTTTTTTATTTTGAAGGTAGTGAAATACAACAGAACATAACCAATTGAGATGGTACAGTGAAATTGGTCCAGAATGTCACAGCAGGTTACCAGGATGACAGTAATAGGTGACATAGTATATCTCATTGTCATCACAATAGTTGTTCACTCAATCAGGTATAACAAAATCAAATCAAATGCAGAATATTATAGAACTTATCAAAACAGAAATTTGAATAGAGCTATACAATTAATCAGAACAAAACAGTGATAACAATATTTGCCTTCAAAGAGTTGCTAGAAGGAAATACCCTCTATTTGCTATATTGTATATGGCCAACCTCTCAAAAGATGTTCAGACCTCTGACTCCCATTTGCTAATGAGGGGGAAGGGAGAATGGGATGTTTGATTCTCAGCCTGTGCACCAGTAGGCTCATGGCTGCTTACATGGGAGGCAGGCTGTTTGCTTGGTTTCACAGCACCCTAAGTTCCAACATGTCATGGATCTCAGGAGACACTGGGTGGTTTTCCTCTTGGAGTGGCTGCTGTTTGCCCTAGCAATGGCTGCTTACCAGGGAGGCAGGCTAGTTGCTTGGTTTTTACAGGACCCTAAATTTCAACATGGTGTGGATCTCAATAGATGCTGGGTGGTTCTCTCCTGGAGTGGGTTCCTTTTGCCCAAGCAACGGCTGCTTACCAGGGAGGTGGGCTGGTTGCTTGGTTTCAAAGTGCCCTAAGCTCCAACATGGCAGAAATCTCAAGAGACGCTGGGTGGTTCTCCCCCGGAGCAGCTGCCACTTGCCTGAGCAATGGCTGCTTACCAGGGAGGTGGGCTGGTTGCTTGGTTTCACAGTGCCCTACTTTGCAACATGGTATGGATCTCAGGAGATGCTGGGTGATAAATTTTAATTACATTTTCATTTTCATTTGCTGATGTCTGAGTATTTAGATTTTTTGCCTCTTCTTGATTTAGTTTTGGCAAGTTCATTGTGTATAGGATTCTGTTCATTTCTTCTGTTTTCATCTTACTGGAATAATGGTTCTCATGGTAGATATTGATGACTTTGTGAATTTCTGTAGGATCTGTGTGATTTCTTAATTGCTCAAATTTGTCTTTTTACTTTCCTGTTTTTGATCAAAGTGACTGATTTTTTAATCAGTTTTATTAATTCTTTCAAAGAACCAACTTTTTGATTCATTAATGTTTTTTATTGTTTTCTTACTCTAAATTACATTAATTTATGCTCCTAGCTTTATACTTTCCTCCTATGTATAAGCTTTGGCTTTCATTCATTCTTTATTTTCTAGAAGTTTGAGGTTCAACATTAGATTCTTTACTTGTGCTGGTTCTGTTTTCCTGATGTGATAGTTTATCATTATAAATTTTCCTTTTTGGACTGATTTCATTGTGTTTCATAAATTTTGGAATGTTGTATAAGAAATATTATTTAGTTGTATATACTGTGTAATTTCATGTTTAATTTTCTGTTTGATCCATTGGTTTTTTTAGAAGTGTGTTGTTTATTTTCCATGTGTTTGTGTAGTTTTAGTGATTTCTTTTGTCATTGATTTCCATTTTCATTTTATCATGGTCAGAGAGTGTGCAAGGAATGATTTCAATTCCTGCACATTTACTTAAAACTGTTTTGTGGCATAGTATGCAGTACATTTTGAAGAACATCCCATTTGCACCTAAGAAGAATGCATATTCTGATGTATTGGTCTGGAATAGTCTATTGATATTTGATGTGAGCCATTGACACTTGAAATTGACCACATATGAAGGCTTTCAGCATGGCTAGGACATGACCATACTAAAAGCAAAGGGCACCTAGGGTAAGCCACGTGAAAAAGTTACTATAGCCCAGAAAAACACCAACCTACTAGACAATCCAGGCAATGAGTTACTGGGCATCAGAACTGAAATTGACACTATTCTTCTGAGCATTTAAATAAACATGCTTCATTGGTTCAGCAGTTCCTTTCCTCCCACCAGGAGAGTAAGGGCTTCACCTGTCCCCAGGTTTGTCTCTTTTTATTTTCTCATCTTCTCATGATCCTTCACCCCAAGAACCTCAAGGGCCACATGGATCACAGCATATGGCACCAGAACATGAATGAAGTAAGCAATTGAGGGCAGGGGGGCACACTTCTCATTTGGGTGCCACTAGGGGGAGAAGTATATTGGTATAGGTCAATAGTCATCACTGGAGTGTATTGATATTGGATTCACCAGGTGTAAAGAGTAGGGCATTAAAACAGTCCCTTATTGTCTAAAGCTAGTTATAAACAGACCTGTAAGGAAAAAAAAAGGTGTATTAGTTTCATTAGTGGTATAGTTACAAAACAAAAAACCTTTAAAGAATTCAAAATGTATGTGGAAACTTTTGTTGTATGCTTGATTCCAGTATTTACTTTTCTTTTGTGGAAAATATCTTGATGATTGTGGGATAGTTGGAGTGGCTATAAGGAAATTGTCTTGGAACATAATTTTAAAATTATATTCCAAGTAGGGAAGGGATGGCAGAGTAATAGAAACTCTAACAAATTTTAATAAGATTTGTAGACATTCTTAATTAGATAAGGAGAGAGACATGGGGGATAACTCTTCTCTAGAAGAGGAGGGCTTTTCTGTAAATTCTATTTTACAATACTTGTTGTTTTTAATTGAACCAAAAACAGCTATCTTCATCTTTTCAGCTTAGGGAAATTTTGATGCATCACAGGTTATAACTTTTACCTCTAAGGGGATAGATATATTTTCTCCATCTCCCTTGCAATTGATGCTAAAAGGAGCTAAACAGGTGGGGGAGTACATGGAGGATTTCCAGCATATCTACTCTGTTGTTAAACCTTGAATCCACAACAGTCCATGACAAATTATAAACACTAAGGTCATCATTTGGCAATACAAAGGAAAGAGAAAAAAACTACTTGTTTTTGTTGTGGGGGGTAGGAAGTATTTTGCCAAAAGTTGTGCTGCTGCACCTTTGGGGGCAACACAGCCACTATCTGTTCCTTCAACATAGCCTTCTACTATATGTCCAAAGTGTAGATGATGATATTATTGGGCCACTTGATGTAAATTCAAAACTGATTGCAAGACTATCCTGTTACAAAGAAAAACTTACAGTGCAGCCTGAAACAGCCCTGCCAATGACTAGGGATGCTACAGCTCAGAAAACTTCTATTAGATGGCACAGCTCTGCTTGGCATCACAGGCTCCTAATGATTAGGAGAGGAATGTGGTCCTGATTTATGGTTTGCTGATTTTTGTTTATAAATTACACAAAAGACAATTTAAAATAACCAATATAACAATACTTAACCAGCGGGTCCTCACATAGATCCCCCATCTCCCGAAAGAGTGTACAGTGAAGGTTTAAATAAAATGAGACCAGTGGTATGATTTTTGGGCTTCAGGAGGGTCAAAACCCTTTAGTTGAGATCGAGATGCCGAGGGCTAAGACAAAGACTTCTCTGGATCAGCCCACTTTTATTAGGACCAAGGACAAAGGGTGGGGAAACTGAGGAAAGTACGGGAAATGAGCAGGACCTTGGGAGTCAATTCAAAGTTTTCTCCAAGTAGTAAATTATACCAATTAAGGGGAACTGTTCTATCTCCAAGGATGACATTTATGGTAGCAGTGCGACTGCAGGAGTGAAATTGCTTCAGCTGCAGTCTCTATTTACTTAATTAACGTTGGAGCCAAGGTGTCTTCAGCTGTGGCCTTATCTTGCCTTTTAAGGTATCTCTGGCCTCACAGGCCACTACAGGCCTCAGCTAGGACCAGTGATTCATAGAGGTTCACTTACTATGAACCAGCTCCTATAGCCAGGCAAGGGGCTGAGGCCTAGGACAGACTCACAGATAAACATAGAAAGCCAATTAGTTAATTTTAAATCCTGCTCAGAGCCACTGCATAGTGATCTCCAACACCTAACCTTTAAAACTCCTAAAAATTCAACATTTGGCTTTCAAGACCTAATAATAGGCTGCTCCTGTATATCACTGTCTCACTATGTCTTTGTAATGAGTCTTTATATCTGATAATGCAAATTCTCAAACTTCTGTTTTTCAAAATTGTTTACTTCATGAGCATTTGTTTCAAATTTGCAAGTAATGTAACTACATTTATTTACATCTTTTTTGCTTTCCTAAATCAACTATATATTTCAATTCACTGACAGTACATAACTTACTGAATTTCCACAAGAGGAAATTGTAAATTTCCATACTTAGGAAGAAGTGGGAAAATACTTTAGAGCAAGACTAGGAAAAAAACAAACCAACCAAAATCTAGCTGGACCTCTAAAGATATTTAAAGAATTTTTTTCATTTTAAAGAGAATACAAACAATGAAAATAAAGCAGAATAAAACCAATCAAAATGAACCAGTCAAAGTGATACAGGACTTCATAACCTAACAAAATCAACAATAGTTACCATAATGTCCTTCATTGTCTTCAAAATATCTTCAGATACCATCAGACACAGTAAAAATAGAACATAATAGAATAGAATAGAACCAACAAA
Source organism: Dolichotis patagonum (assembly GCA_004027295.1). NCBI lineage: Eukaryota > Metazoa > Chordata > Mammalia > Rodentia > Caviidae > Dolichotis > Dolichotis patagonum. Next base: position 14,561 of record PVJX010025230.1, on the reverse strand, counting down.
AACAAAACAATGGATGCAATAAAGGACTTCAAAACAAGCTAATAGTAAATAAAAAATAGCTAGTATAATATGTATTGCTGTCTTTTAAATAGCTGATCCTGCCATCAGATTTAATGTAATCAAACAAAACAAAAGAAAAATAAAACCCAACCCAACAATACAATGAAAATGATTTGCTTTCCAGTGAGCATCACCTCCTTGTAAGACCTGGTTCTCTCCCTGCCATGAATGGCACTGACTCACAGAGAGAGGCTTGTGTCTGTCTGTCCCCACTCTGGCAGCAGCCCATGTATGGCAATGGTTACCAGGTGGATATAACATCCCGGTGAGGCCTGGTTCTTTCTCCCCACAGTCTGTGAATGGTGCTGATTCACAGAGAGAGGCTTGGGTTTGGCTGTCCTCACTCCAGCAGTGTTCCTCACATGGTGCTGATTTCCAGGTGGGATTTCCTTGTAAGGCCTGATTCTCTCCCCCTGCAGTCCACAAATCTCTACAGATTTGAAAGGATTATTTAACAGGGAGAAACTGCTGCTTTCTGCTTCTCTCACAACTTCTCACAAGCCCCCAAGCATGGCAGAGAACCAAAGAGCTCCATTGAACCCAGAGCTTGGCTCAGACAAGGGAGATGATAAACAGTGTTGCTTGTTTCAGCTGCAACTGGAAACCAATGTTTCAATCTGCCCAAAACATTGTTTAAATCTTCCCAGATTCTTGTATTCTAGAATGGTTATTCTTGTCTTGACAAAAATTGGAAGATCTCTAATTAAAGAAAGGGTTTCTAAGGGTTTTGGATCTTCTGATATTTATTGGGTTCAACAAATTAAGCAGGATGACCCAATGATAAAATTGATAATTAAAGAAAAAGCATCTTAAGGGCTTTTAGATACAGGAAAAAAATGTTTCAGTTATTGTCCAATGCAAGTGGCCTATGGCATGGCATCTGAATGTGACAACTATATGTCTACAGGTGTGAATAATGTTTCTAATCCTAGTAAAAGTACTCAATTGATTTAATCTAGAGGAATATAAGGTATGCCTTTGTTGCCACATGCAATTGACTTGCTTTTGAATTACAAATTTATGTTCAATGTAGAAGAGTAGCCACAGGGTGTGGAGGAGACTTCCTTCAATGAGTGAGAGAGACATCCCAAGATTTGATTTCTAGCCATCAGAGTCTAAAACCATTTCAGAATTTTGCCTTTTAAAATACATTTAATGGTGTAAGGCACAGAGAACTTTCTCTGGGCCACCCTGGCCTGGCTTGTGAGGCAGGACCTGCACTGTGGTGTTGGCGTTTGCATTCCTGCCTTCCATGTGCTGAGGAGGGAACTCTGCCAGGGATTACCAAGCTTTTCAATGGCTGACCCACCAGCAGCACTACAGCCCTCAGCCTGGGGCTAGGAAGGTGGAATGTGGGTCCAGAGAAGTGGGACAGGTCTCTGGCCTGCCCAAGCCACCCTAGTTTTTCCAATCACCTGCACACTTGCTTTACACATAAGTTTACACTATGCCAGTGCTTGGATCCCCAATAAAAGTGAACCTCCATCTCAGAACAGTATCACAATTGTCATGTAGCAATGGAAAGAGAGAGCTCAACGTACCTAAATGCAAAATGCAGTTTTGTTTTTCTATACCTTGCCACAAAAATTCCTTATAATCTTCAAATCTAAAAATAGTTAAATGTGCTCACAATTTAAATTTCAAAAAACAAAAGAGAGACTTCACCTCATAATAGATTTCACTTGGCAGTATATACCATTTAAATTCTAACAATAATGCAACTACCATAGCAGAAAGATAATGCAATAAAATGAAAGCTATAAAGAGTCCTTTGGAAAAATCTTCATACTGGATAATAAAAGACAGAGTCCAGTGCTAATTTGCATTTGAGGGTATGCTTATGTTTTTCCAGATAATGCTAAATGGCCTATCTGGGTACCAGAGCATGCTGTCCAACTGTATCATGTATCTGTATCATGAAACTGCAACTGTATCTGTATCATGGAACCCAGAGAAGCAGTTGATTCCACCTCTCAAGAAGCAGATGCTCAGTCCTATGACAGTGATGCCTCAGAAACCACACCACAACTGATGGAAAAAGATGAAGCTAAAACTAACCTTAATTGACTTAATTGACTCAGGATGCCTACAAGAACAAAAAACAAAAACAATGGTCTACACTTGATCTTAGCCAAAAGGCCGAGAAGTGATAAAACAATGGTCTAAATAGGTGATTATTATGAAGAGATAATCAAACTGAAAGCTTAATGAAAGAGAGGGACACATAAGTTATGAGCATTCTTATGATAAAATACAAAACATATGTTATTTGTACATAAGATTTTATTCTTTTCAAAATTCTTTTATAAGAGATCTGTGGTAAATGACCTACAACAACTCTTACTAGTCTATTTATAATTAAAAATTTTACAATTGTAAATATTAGTGAAATTCAATTTGGCTGAAATATATTTGAGTGTGCTCTGGTTTTGTAATATGTTTGCCAGTATGTCTGTCCATCTGTTCTGTTTGTCCAGTCTGTTTGTGAGCAGTTGTTGGGAGTTAAATGAGCTAGTGATCATTCACACATGTGGAGCTGAAAGCACATGTGCCCATACACTAGTGGCTAATTGACACGGAGCACCTGAGAAACACCCCGAGGGCATGGGGTGCTGGAGCTGAACAGATGTTCCAGCCCCAAGAAGACAGGGTGTAAGAAGTGAGCTAGTGCAGCAAAGGGCATGATACAAGTATTTAAATAGTCTCTTGGGAACTTACAAAGTTCTCATGGACACCAACAAGCTGTGTACTTGTTTCTATATCTGTCCTAATCTGTACAGATTCTCTGTCCATGTTTGTCCATTTATCCATTCTGTGAACAGTTGTTCTTTTTATTTGAGCTTAACAATTTTTCTCTTTTTTCTTTTGCATTTTTGGATCATTTAATCAAGGTTTATTTGGGTAATAGATTTAGAAAGCATGCTTCCATCTTGGTTCCCAACTAGGCAAAATGATGCTAAAATTGATTGTTTAAATGTGATGTTTGTTATTGTTTATCATAACTTGAGAATCTCTCATTCTTCAAAAATAATGTGTTAAATGTTATCATTGAGTTTTTCATAAGTCATCAGAAAATTTCACTGGGCCAGAAATTTAGCTTAGTGGTGTAAATGGCTGCCTGACAAGCACACGTTCTTGAGCATGATCCCTGGCACAAAAAAAAAGTTAAGATAATTAAACAAAAATCCCTTGGGGTTGTGACTATTGGACAGGACTCAAAACATGAATAAGAAAGCAGCTGTCTGGTAACACTTTTAATCAGTGCTTGTTCATTGATTGGAGGACTCAATGATCTCTATAGACTTATGGGAGACACCCCAACTAAAGTTATATAAAATATTATATTAATAAGTTCACATTGGTCATCATCAAAAGAAATAATACAATAAGATTTCTGATTTAAAGATGCTCTGATACAAACATTTCATATGGCTATGATTGATTGTTATTAACCTCATGGTATATTCATGTATTTGTGCCTCCAAATGTACAGTTCTTCCAAAATGTAAAATAGGGATAGTCTATGGTGACAGAATTTTGTTTCAGATTCAGACCTCTACCCTTAACAAAAACTTATGAGATGTATATCCCATTAAAGGTCAACAAGTTAAGTAAAGTTTTTATGTATTAGACAGGAATAGTTGACCAAAAAGGGTGTATCTTATGTCAAAAATGCAAATTGTGTTCAAAATGTCATCAAGATTGTCATGTTATGTTAGGTATGGTTTTGATTTCTTATCTCCTGTGTGATACATGTAACTGTTAATATTCTACAAGTATCCAAGTGTCAAAACTTCCATGCTTAATAGGAAATAACATTTCCATTTAACGATTTAAGATGCTTGATATTTAAATAAGATAATAATATTAAGCTTACTGCCTCTACTACACTGCACTGTTATCAAACTTTTCTTTCAGATGCTCAACAACTGAGATTTAGAGACCAAAATTAGAGAGACAGATAGGCTAAGAGGATAGCCAATGTTTTAGCTGTAGCCATCCAAAGTCAATGAGGACCCAGGGCATTAGAGAACCTCTGCTGCAACATCCAATAATCAGTGAGTCCCTGGTCTTCTGATCAAGGAAATTGCGAGACCACAGAGCAAAAGGAACATCAAAGTGTAGTGTGCCTAAGGAAAGTCACCAAGAGAAAAAGACTCCTAAGCTTTCATAGATGGCAACTTCATCAAGCAATGGCCATGACTCATCTGAACGACTGACACTGACAAAGAAATTAAGAGGTGCTATAGCTGGTTCCAAGGTATTACTGAGGTGACATAATTGACTTTGATAGAGAACAAGAATAAATTGTATTTAAAACAGATATTACCTTAACTTGGTCTTGAGTATCCTGCAAGAAATATATAACTGCTAGAGGCATATAAAGCAATGCCATAGAATATGGTAGTTACACAAGAAATTCAAATCACTAATATCTTCTGACAGTTGCCAGCTACACAGGTAGCTGACTACTGTTAAGGATTAATGGATTGCACAGGGTTTCAATTGCAGAATACAGGGATTTAAAATCCTTGGAACACACTTAAAATAAAAAGATTTTCTACAGAGTTCTCCAACACAACGCTTCCAGCTTCAACTGACCATCCATCCTGTGCTACAATGAAACAAAACAGAGGGATATTCTGGGAGGCACCAAAACTGGAAATTGACCACTCCTGCAGGGCTGCAGCATGGTCAGGACATGATCACACCAAAAACAAAGAGCACTTGGGTCAAGCCACATGAAGAAATTGCTACAGCCCAGAAAAACACCAATCCCCTAGACAGCCCAAGCAATGGGTTGCTAGGCATCAGGGTTGAAATTGACACCATTCTTCCATGCATATAAATAAACAAGTTACATTGATTGAGCAGTTCCTTTCCTGTCATCAAGAAGATTCGGGCTCCACTTGATCCCACTTTTGTCTCTTCTTTATTTTCTCATCCTCTCATGGTCACTCACCCCAAGAATCTCAAGGACTGCATGGATTGTGGCAGATACCTACCAAATTCATTTTCTCACAGGTTTGATTTATTTCTGATATTTATTTGCTGATTTTTTTTCTGGTTGATGTATTTTTGAGAGTGGGTTTTATGGTCCCTCATTATAACTGTGTTAGTGCTTTTTTATGTCGGTCAATATTTATTGTATGGGTTTCATGGGTTTGTTTGTTTTATGGGTTTATTTGTTTTTGGGTGCATTGGTGTTTGGTCCATATATATGTATGATTGTTATGTTTTCTTCTTGGAGCTTTCCCTTAACAAATATGTAGTGACTTTTTTTTCTCTTTTGATTGTTTGGATTAAATTTCTTGCTGTATGCAAGTAGAATAGCTACTCCTGATTTTTCTGGGTTCATGTGGTATGGAGAATTGTTTTCCATCCTATGACTTTTAGTCTTTCATTTACTTTTTGCATTAAATATGTATCTTAAATACAGCATATAAATGCATCTTGTTTCTTGATCCATTCTGCCAGTCTGTTTCTTTTGATCAGTGAGTCCAGATCTTTTTGATTGATGATTATAACTGATATATATTGCCATACCTTTTTCATATTATTTTCCTGTTCATTGTTCCCTGTCTTTTTCCTCTGTTTAATTGCTTGCCCTGCCTGGCAATTTCTTTCTATTGGTTCTAGTGGGTTTGTGGTCTTCATTATATCTGTGTAGTGTATCCTTCAGATCACTCTGTAGGGCTTGTTTGGTGGCTATAAATGTGTTCAGTTTTTCTGTCAGGGAACTTTCCTGTTTCTCCATTGAATTTGAAAGATAGTTTTGCTATATACACCAATCTGGGTTGAACACTATGCTTTTAGGGCTTAAAATTTCTCACTTCTGGCTCTCCTTGATTTGAAGGTTTGTCTTGAGAAGTCTGGTGACTTTGGTGGGGTTTCCTTTATAGGTGATTTGTTTCTTTTCTCCAGTTGTTAATATTTTGTTCTTGTGTCTAATTTCTGGAATTTTGTTTATTATTTTACTTTGCATAGATTTATTTTGGCTATAGCTATTTGTAGTTCTATATAATTCATTTATTTGCATGTCAAATTCTTTATCCATGTTTGGAAGCTTTTCTGCCTTTTTTTCTGAGAAGAGGTTTTTAATGGTATTTGAACTGTCTCCAACTTCCCTACTGACTGCAATAAATATTATGTAGTTCTTTACTTCATCTTTTATCTATTGGGTTGATTTTTCATGATCCCTTCTTATTTTTAAGATATTTTTCTAGTTATATTCCTATCTTCTAGTTCTGAAATTTTTTCCTTGCCTTCAATCTATTGTGTATACTTTCAATGGGGTTTTTAATCTCCTGTATATCTTTTGGGATCTGTTTCATTGATTCTATTTCTTGTGTATACTAGGCATTCATGTTTTTTTTTTCATTTTCTTAACCTCCTCTAATTTTTTATCTGTGTCTGCTTTAATTTCTTTCATTTTGAATGTCATTTCATTTTGTTCCTTTGATATTATTTTTTCTATGTACTCTTCCATTTGTTTTTCACTTCTGCTTCTATCATTTCTGAGAGATCCAGTGGTTTGCTTCTGATTTCTTTTATCTCTTTGTTCTTTGGACTTGTCCTTGGTGAACTGGTCATTTGATGTTCAATTTTGCTTTTTCTTCTTGTAATTTTCTATATTTTATTTTGTTTTGTTTTCTGCATCAATAATTGTAGATTTCTTATATTAGACAACTTTATGCATGGTGTTGAAGCTTTCCTAGGTGATATCTGTTCTCACGAGTGCCTTCTAGAGCTGGGCTTGGTGGTCCTACTTATAATCCCAGCACTCAGGAGACTGAGACAAGAGGGTCATTGCAAGTTCGAGATCAATGTGGGCTGCAAAGTGAGCTCAAGTCCAGCCTGAGGTACACAGAAAGACATTGTTTCAAAAAGTCAAAAGTCTGTCTTCCAGATATAGATAACTTTTTGTATTTCTGTCTATTCCAAGAACCTACCTTGCCAGTATATTAAGAAGGTGGAGTTGCTATCTTTTTGACTGAAGGTCCATTCACTTGGTACTGGACTATGTTGAAGGTTGTGGCCCTTTGCAAACTCAGTGTTGTCATATAATGGAGGAAACACTAATTGTAACAGGAATGGCATGCTAGTTAAAATAGTGTAATGAGCAATAACAACAGGCTCAAGCACAGCATGGTTACTGGCAAACTATGGTGACTATTGGCCTGGCAGATTTAAGCATAGGAGCAAGTTCTACATTTATATAATATAATCTGCCTCTTATGGTTTATACATTATGTCAACTTGAGAAGTTAGGAGTTTAACTAATGATTCAGCAGGGGGCCAGGGTTCTTATTTTGTAAACATCCTCATCCTGTGTAAGATGAAGGCAAGGAGATTTTGTGAGTGCTACACCTGCCCTGGAGGGGAGGTGGCCTGCACTATAATGGAGGAAAAGTGAATTGTTCTTCTCCTTTTACTCTTGTTGCTTTGCTGTTTTTTTTGACACTTGAAGGGCATCCATGGTGCAATTCCATCCTAACTTGGAGCCAGCTAATTATGGTCTGAAACCTCCACAAACTGTGGTTCAACAAACCTTTCCTTCCTTAATTTTGGGGGTCCTGTATTTTGTATCAGCAATGAGAGAAAAGTAACCCAGGTAATATTTGCTGCCAGAGAAGTAGGGTCTTTCCTGTGACTATTCCTGACTATGTGATTCAAGAGGCTTTGGGAAAGGCTTGTTAGAAAAGTTTGCAAAACTTTGGAGCTGTCAACTGAAAGAGTAGTGCTGGAACCTCTTAGGCTCTTGTGTATGGGAGATTCTGGTCAGAGCTCAGAAGACCAGAAGGCTGATAGAAATACTGATGATAAGGACCAGGCAGGCTTGGGAGGTGTCGACCGGGAAGGCATGAATTATTTGTTGGACTTCAGATGAAGTTATAATGATTTGGCAGAAAGTTTGTCTGCATTTTACTCACTTTCAGAGAATTTGGACCTAAGATTAAGGTCCAAATGGATTAATTAATCTGGCAGAAGAAATTCCAAGGCAGTTGAATATTGGGGAGGTAGTATGACTATTGTTGGGGACTTGGATCCAGATTTATGTTGTGAATCAAGAGCAAAGAAGCCAGCAGGATGATTTTAACCATTGTGAGTTTCATCAGAAATGAAGCTCCAGTATAACTGTGGTCTGCAAAGATGGAGTTGAGGAAATCTTGAGTGTTGGGAAGGAACAAAAGAATAGGAGAGATAACCTGAAAGCATCATAAAAAACAGTAAGTCTTGAACCTTTGCAGCTTGAAAACTGCAAAAATGAAAGACTTTGCTGTGATGCAAAAGAAGCAGAGCACTATGTTCCAGAATAGTGGCAGTCACACTATGTTCCAGAATGGTGGCAGCAACATCATGTTATAGAATGGTGGAAGTATGGAAAATTTGTTCCTTAGAGTTAAATTCAGAGTGCCCATGGTCCAAGCATTTGACCCCTACAGTTGAAAAGAAAGCCTGGCTGGTGCTCCAACTGGCTGTAGAACTTGGCACCATCCACATGACACTCATTTTAGGTGCATACAGAATGTAAGAGTTCTGAGGTTAAAAAGGCTTCCACACAATTTCAGAAGGCCTGTGAAGCCTGGGCAATGTGTGAAGATGTGAGTGTGAAGCCAAAGGTGCAGTGGAGACCCCAGAAATTTTTAAAAGTCAGGACCATGGATCATATAAGGAAAGCTGCAAGGAGGGAACAATGCCAGCCCAAGAGAGTAGATTTGGTAGCTAAAACCACCAGTCCCCTTGGAGCTCACAATTTGTCACAAATTGCTTCAGATGCTGGACATAGAACTATGGGACTTAATGTTTGCCTTGCTGGAGTTTGGGCACATCTTGGTCTCAATCCTTTGTATCCTCCCATTTGCAAATATTGGAATTAAAATGTTTATCTTGTGCCATTGAATGTTGAAAATGTTTAACTTTTTGTTTGTTCAGGGGCCTGCAGCTAAGAGTTTGTCATATGTTTCTAGGAGACTTTTACTTATCAGCAATGCTAAAACTGTTGGAACTTTGGAAACTCATGCCCACGGACTAAATGCCCTTTGCATAAATGGTTGTGCATGAGTCTTTGGGGACCTAAAGGCAGAATGTTATGATTCTAATGTAATATAATGTGGGTAGAATTAATATTGTTTTTAAGCATTGTTAAAACTGTGTTATAACGTTCACATTGTGGAGTGGTAAGAATAAGCAGGTCGTTATATCTGGAAACCTATATCAAGAAATGTGTATGGTTTCCAAGTTGACAAGGGGTGAATTGTTATGGTTGATACATTGTGTTAACTTGAGAAGTTTAGAAGTTTAAGTGACTTAAGAGAGAGCCAGGGTCCTTACTTTCTAAACATCTTCATCCTGTGCAAGAAAAGGGCAAGGAGAATTTGGGAGTGCTACACCAACTTTGGAGGAGGGGTGGTCTGCACACAATATAAGGGAAGAAAAAAAACCTTTCTCCTCCATTTCTTCTTGTTGCTTTGTTTTCTTCTGCCATCTTGAAGCGTTGCACAATTGCTATGCCCCTCTGCCTTTGAGCCATCTGATTATGGATGGAAACTTCCACAAACTGTGAGCTAAATAAACATTTTGTTTGTTAATTTTGAATGCCAGCTATTTTGTTTCAGAACCTAGAGTAAAGTAACTAAGTCACCAGTTTATATCTGGAATTTGTGTGTAAGCAATGTTTCTCCACTTAGTAGAGTGATTTTAACCTGTTGTGGGGGAAGGGTGTAAAAGGCAGAGGGCTAGGATGGAGGTATGGATGGGGTTAAATATAGCACAAGAAAATTTGGTAGGCAAAGTGTGATCATCCAAGTTTTAGGTAATCATAGGTTTCAAGAGAAAAGTATTGGAAGAGAAAGCCTACAAGTATTGAAGTGAACCAGAAAGGGAAGAGACAATGTGTACCCACATGAAAGTATCATAAATTCAAGTGAGATAGTTAATGAAACAGAGGATGATGGTCAGCTAAACAATAAGGAAATTTGGAAATTAAATCACACATGACAGGGAAATGAAGGTACAAATGGAAAATAAAGAAAAAAAGGAGAAAAAAAGAACAGGAAAGAAAAACAATCACATACATGGGAAAACCCCCCAAGCATATAGAAATTAAAAACCAGGGGAAAATAGAATAAAGAAAAAAAGAAAAGAAAAGGGGAAAGGCAGAAAATATCCCCACCACAAGGTAAAACCATCTCACCAAAGGAAACACTTTGTATACAAACTCCTAATTGACAATTAGTTCTATTATAGATCTGTAGACTTTGCTCGTATATTCTGAAGCACAAAATCAGAAGCTACCACATTTTGTCAATTTCTAAATTGTGCTTGATGTTATAGTTATTGCTAGTTTTACTGCATAAGTTAGGATGTCATATGTGTTCTACTCAGATGTTCTACCTTCTGTAAAAATACTGGGAAGCTCTGGGGTTATAATCTCACCACAACTCTACACAGAAGGACTGGAGATTGAGCCAAACAGATACCATCATCCCACTATTAATAAATTGAGAAGATAGGATCTTGGGACAGACACAAACCAAGAATCCCCTGCACACAGAAGACATCCCTGAAGAGCAGATTTTTCTTAGAGAGGCCTTGATACTAGTAATGCAGATTCATAATACAAGAACTTGCAAGGATCATGGCAGAAAACAAAATAAATTTTTCAAATACAAAAAGATAAGATGAAAAATGAGAATGCAATATCAGAACTTCAGGCCACCCAGAACAAACCCAAGAGTCATCAACGTAAAATAAATTGGAAGACGCACCCCTGAAATTTGTGAACTGATAGGAACTAAGGTAGAGAAAGAAATTCATGAGGCTGCAGAGGTAATCAGACCATAAATAGGCTGTTACATAAAAACACTAATGTCAGCATTTTTAAAGGAAATACTCAGAAAATTTAGAGTAGAGACAGATAAAATAACAGATGATAATAAGACGACAGTAGGCGGAGTTTGCCGCAGGTGAGTTCAGGTGACCTGGGGAAAGTTGGAGACCTAAATTCCAGCTTTTGAGTTTCTGGGGAGCTACTGGGACACTAGACTGGGTCCAGCAGATTACAGGGCCTCAGTCAACCATGTTCAGCAGCCTGGTTTCAGTCCAAGAGGCAGGAACCTTGAGCGAGGACTCTGGGCTCAATTGGGCAGACCTGGGGACAACCTTGAGACCAGCACTGCCAGCTGCTGAGTTCATATCCACACCGCCAGGATAGGAGATTGTGCCCCAGGGTCTAGGCTGGCCCCAGTTCTCCACTTCCAGCTTCTGCATTTCAATTAAGAGAGCCAAGGATCTGCAGAGGTGCGGAGTTGCCCCAGGTAAGTTCCGGTGACCTGGGGAAAGTTGGAGACCTACGTTCTTGCTTTTGAGTCTCTGGGGAGCTACTGGGATGCTGGACTGGATACAGCAGATTTCAGTACCTCAGTCAAACATGCTCAGTGGTCTTGTTTCAGCCCAGGAGGCAGAAACATTGCAGGAGAACTCTGGACTCAATGGGCTGGCCTGGGGACAGCTTAACACCAGGCTGCCAGTGGTTGAGTTCATATCCACACATTTAGGACAGGGGATTGTGCCCCGGGGGTTTCTCTGGCCCCAGTTCTCCACATCCTGCTTCTGCCTCTCAATTTAGGGAGCAAAGTACTTGCAGAGGAGCTGAGACTGCTCCAGTAGCTGAGGGTACAATAGGAGATTTGCGACACACCCAGAGGAAGCTTTGGAGCACCACTGAAACCAAGGAAATAAAGAAAAATGACAAGGGGAAAGACAAAAAGGCAGGCTCAAATCACCAGCCCATCCCAAGAAAGACTGGGAGCCATGTACATAAAAGAAAATAGGAGCGATACACCTGAAATGACTGAAATGATATCAACTGAAATAAAGAAGAACTAGGGGAAGTTTTTGAGAAATTCAAATTAGAAATAATTGCCCAGGTAAAAGAAGAAATGATGAAAGTAGTGAAAGAAATAGTGAACACATCTAGTGAAGACACAGCTAAAAAATTAGAGGAACAAAGCAAACAGATAGAATCCCGGAATGAACAATATAAGAAACAAGCAGAATACATAAAGCAGATTCAAAGTGATATAAAGGATATCAAAAATTCTATTGAAAGCTGTAAAAACCTCCTCAATGAAAGTGAAGATAGAATTTCAGACCTGGAAGATAAGATCGCAGCTAGTGAACAGGAAAGGAAAGATCTTTTAAAAATAACAAAGAATCAGGAAATAACAATTCAACAGCTACAAGATGATGCAAAGAAAAACAACATAAGATTAATAGGGATAAATAAAAAAGAAGGGGACAACCCAAATGATATCAAGAGGATATTTACAGAAGTAATAGCTGAAAACTTCCCAAATATGAGAATGGAAACTGACATCTGGATAAGTGAAGCATATAGAACTCCAAATAGCCAAATATAAAAAATAAAACTACACCCAGACACATAATAATCACCATCCCAGAAACCCATCATAAGAACAGAATACTAAAAGCTGTTAGACAGAAAAGACAGATCACCTATAAAGGAAAACCTATAAGAATCACAGCAGACTTCTCAACACAAACAATGAAATCAAGAAGAGCATGGAGTGAAGTATTTCAGATCCAAAAGGAAAACCACTTCCAACCCAGACTGACATACCCTGCAAAACTGTCCTTGAAAATGGATGGAGAAATAAGATACTTCCATGAAAAAGAACAGCTGAAAACTTCACAAATACCAAACCAACCCTACAAAAAATACTGAAACACGTTCTAGATACACATAGGATAAAACCACCAAGCAAGGCAGACAATTAAAAAGAATGTAAAGCTAAAGATACAACAGCAGAAAGATAACATGCCGACAACAAAACAATATATAACAGTTATAACCATTAAAGTAAATGGCCTCAAATCACCAATCAAAAGAAACAAACTGGCAGAATTGATCAAGAAACAACATCCCACCATACGCTCTCCACAAAAAACCCATCATACCCAAAAGAACACTCATAGACTGAAAGTCAAAGGATGGAAAACAGTACTTCACACAACAGGAAACCAAAAACAAGTGGCAGTAGCCATCCTGTTTGCAGATAATGTGAAGTTCAAACCAAGAATGATCCAAATAGATAAAGAAGGTCACTACATACTAGTCAGGGGAAAACTTCAAGAGGAAGAGATAACAATCTTAAATATATATGCACCAAATTCCAGAGCACCCAGCTATACAAAGCAAATATTAACAGAAATGGAAAATCAAATAAGCAATAATACAAGTATAACAGGAGACTTAACACACCATTGACCCAAAGGGACAGATCAACTAGACAGAAAATCTGCAAAGAAATAACAGAACCGAATCACTCCTATGAACAAATGGACTTGATAGGTATATACAGAGTTTTCCATCCAACAACATCAGAATATACATTCTTCTCGCAGTACATGGGATATTCTCTAAAATAGACCATATACTAGCCAACAGAACATGTTTGAGTAAATCCAAAATAATTGAAATTATCCCATGCTTGTTATAAGAACATAGTGCCATGAAATTAGAAATTAATAATAAGAGCAACTGCAAAACCTCACAACCACATGGAAACTGAGTAGTACACTCATGAGCAATCAGTGGGTCACAGAGGAAATTAAAGAAGAAATTAAACAATATCTACAAGCAAATGAAAATACAAACACAACTTACAGGAATTTGTGATATGCAATGAAAGGAGTCCTCAGAGGAAAATTTATTGCATTGAGTTCCCACATCATGAAGACCGAATAAACACAAATAAACAACCTGATGCTATAACTCAAACATCTAGAAAAAGAAGAGCAAGCCAAGCCCAAAGTCAAAAGAAGCAAGGAAATTATAAGGATTAGAGCAGAAATTCATGCAATAGAGACTAAGAAAAGAGTACAAAGGATCAATGAATTAAATATTAGGTTCTTTGAAAGAATAAATAAAATTCATAAGCACCTGATCAACTTTATTTAAAAAAGGAAAGAAAAAACTCAAATTCATGCAATAAGGAATGAAAAAGGTGAAAACACTACAGACTTTGTGGAAATACAGATCATCAACACCTATTTTGAAATCCACTGTTCTCATAGGTTCAATAACAGAAGAAATAGACAGATTCCTAAATGCATATGAACTACCAAAGCTAGATCAGGAAGATGTAAAACTGTTGAATAACCCAATTTCTATTACTGAAATTGAAAATGTAATTAAGTCCTTGCCAACAAAGAAGAGTCCAGGCCAGGATGGATTCACTGCAGAATTCTACAAGAAATACAAAGAAGAAGCAGCCTGCCACCCTGGAAAGTGACTGTGGTCTGGGGAGCTGCGTCCACCCCAGGGTGGGGAAACCAGAAGCAAGAGCGTCTCCTGAGATCTGCGCAATGCTGGAACTTAGGGGGCCGAGCCAACCAGTAAGCAGCCTGCTGCCCTGGTAAGTGACTGTGGTCTGGCAAACCGCGGCCACCCCAGGGCGGGGAAACCAGAAGCA
>PVJX010025229.1:0-27157 GCA_004027295.1 Dolichotis patagonum | reverse complement strand
AGGAGAGGAGAGGAGAGGAGAGGAGAGGAGAGGAGAGGAGAGGAGAGAGAATTTACTCTTCGTCCACCTCCTGTGTCCCATCCAGGCGCCCAGCTAGCTGTGGATGATGCCTGGCCGAGCTGATGAGAGTTGATCTTCCCACTCATTCCCCTGCCTTCCCTGCCATTCCCCTCCGGAAACACCCTCACAAACACACGGGAAGCCTAGGCATTCTAATCAAATACCAACCAAGTGCCCCTTTAGCAGAAGAGAGATGGGTTTAGTGCCCACTAAAGCACTGAAAATAAAAATGTCTTACCAGTGATCCGAATAACTTACCCTTCAGTTAGAATTACACTCAAATAGATAAAGATAGTGTCTATTGTCTACAACTAATTTATTAAATTGAGCCAATATCATGGCTTAAAATGTGAATTGTTTTGTTTTGTTTTGTTTTGAGATAGGGTCTCACTCTGTGGTTCAGGCTGACCTTGAGCTCACTATGGTCCCCAGGCTGGCCTCAAACTCACAGAAATTCTCCTGCCTCCGCCTTCGAGTCCTGGGCTTACAGACATGCACCACTATGCCCAGTTTAAAATTTGAACTTTTAAAGCATGCTGCCTGGCTTGGAGGCCCTTGTTTTAGCACTTAAATATTATTGTCTTGCAATGACTTAATCACCTAGTTTTGCTTTTACTCATTAATGGGGCAGAAATAAAGATAGCAGCTATTTCAGAGGGCATCTGCCGATTAAACGGGACAATACTGGTGAAACACTTGGTACAGGAATTCACAGTTTGTTTCTTCTTATACTGGAGTACTAATTGTTTGCTCAGTCTCTAATTAACACCCATTCTTCCTTTAAGTCTTGGTTTACATATCATTTATGCAAAAATTACTTCCTGGTCCATTTTAACCAGGCCCACTCCCTTGCTTTTTTCTCATCATATCAGTTTTCCCTGTCAGAGGATTCATCAAAATTAGAAATCATGTGTTTTTGTGTTTATCAAATGCTCATCTCCTCACAGCCACAAGGTCTATGAAGGCAAAAGCCATGGCTGCATATGCACCACTAGAGAGCTGTCCCCAAGTTCTAGCACAGGCATCCCAGACCTGCTTTGCCACTCAACAGCCAGAATGAGTTCGAGAAATCATCAGCAAATACTCTCTATAATGTTAAATTAAATACTAAGCGCTATCTACTGTTCTCTAAGCTTTTTAAAAATATATTAAATCTCTGAATTCTCATGATAACTGTTTTTTTGATCCTAACAGAAAAGGCAACAATTCTATGAATGACCACAACTTGCCCACCATCACCCAGGTAGGAAGCAGTGCGTTCTACAAATCACTGGGAGAGATAGGATCTAACCTGGGCTTTTCTACCTTCTTCCTGTGTGGCCTTGGGTGAATCACTTCCCTTCTCTGAGATAGTTTCTTCAGCTATGAAAAGGACATAATAGTACAGTACTCAAAGCCAGGCATAGGGGCACACACCTGTGATCCCACTGCTCGGCTGAGGCAGGAGAATCGCCATGAGTTTAAATTCCTGCTTGAGATGTATAAGCGAGTTCAAGTCCAGCCTGTATTACACGGCAGCATCCTGCCTCCAAAGAAAAAAAAAAAGGGCATTACTGCTGTTATTTGGAAAATGACAGAGGATTATGTAGATAATACCTGAGATTCACACCATATATAAAGCTGAATGGATAAAGGAAATGTGGTATTCACACAAAATGGACTACTTCTCTGCCATAACGAAAAATAAAATTTAGTCATTTGTAGGAAAATGGATGCATCTTGAGGTCATAATATTAGGTGAAACAAATCGGACACACAAGCTTGAATATTGCATAGTTTCTCTTATGTGAGAAACCCAAAGCACATATAAAGACCAGAATAAAACAGAGATAATAGGAAGTAGGGAGATAGGTGTTTCTCCTATGGGAAGAGGATCAAGAGATGGAGGGAAAAGGGGAGGGGAAGGACCAGGGACCAAAAAAAAGGAAGTTTGTTTGCTTGTTTGTTTTGAGATGGAATTACTATGTATCCCAGGCTGGCCTCAAACTCACCACAATCCTTCTGCCTCAGCCTCCTGTGTCGGCCATTAAAGGCCTGCACCACCACACCCAGCAAGTAAAAGGAACTAAAATGTGTCACGTACAAGTGCCAACTCCACAAAAGGAATGTAAACATTATATACTACAAATGTGTACTCATAATAAGAAATTTAAAAATAAAAAGAAATTTTACCTGAAGGCAAAAATGTTTTTAAAAAGCAGATAATCCAAGCAATATCACTGTCATTATCATCGTTAAGTCACTCAGTTTTAGGCAGAAAGATGGCAAGTCAGGCCATCCCTGACATAAGCCCTTAGAGTCTAGGCCACTGACGCCTTAGAGTTCATCTGAACTGCAGCATGAATCCCACCCTCCACTTTATTAACTTAGAGACTTAGCCCCACACTTCGGGCACAGACGCACAAATCTAGCTTTTTGTATCGGTTTGTTCCAGCTCTACAATTAGATTGTCGCTGCTTAATTGTGAGGACTTGGGTCTCCTTTTTCAAGAGTGTTTTGGACATAGGTTTTGATTATTTATTAATGGATGGTAATAACAAAAAATAAAAGCCCTGGGCAGGGAGTATAAAGGATTTTACAAAACCAGTCCTATTTCAAGGCAGAGAGACAGAGAGAGAGACAGAGAGGATCCAAATTAGGGCGAAAGGTCCTGGCCCCACACTCAGACCTGTTTAAAGCTGGAGACCAAAACCCCCAAACAGTCCTGGGTCCTGTTCCTGGGAGGAAACCAGCTCTGACAAGCAGACCCTCCAGTGGATTGCCATAGCTGTCACAGCCACAGCCATCGCTGGTGTTCAGTGGCCTGCTTGGGTCACGTGGAGCAGCTGTGACCCTGTCACAGGAGCTCACTCCGGGAAGGCCAGAGGGTGAACAGCAGTGATAAGGGGAAAAGTGAGGGGATAGGCATCCTTCAGATGTTACCTGCTACACCCACAAACAGCACAGAACAAAGGTTTTCAAAGGGATTGAGTGTCTCCAATTCCTTCCCCGGGGCTGCGACTTCAGTGTCCTGAATACCCACGTTAATAAGGATCCTTGGTTCTAATCCCAAGAGACTGACCATATGACTTGCTGTCTGCCACTCTGCTGAGTGCAGCCAGCGTGTGGGACTCCCAGCTCCGAGGGCCTGGAAGGGCAGGTCCCCTGTCTGGGTAACCCTCCCACTGAGTTCCCACACTGACAAGTGACAACTTCCCCTCACAAGCAGCCGTCAGTCTGTAGCCAAACTGGAAGTGAAACCAGCCTTCTTATAAATTTAGACCAACCTCTAAAGCATTCTTTCAGAATTTTATGTTTTAATCATAAAAATACCAACTGCTATGCTGGGAAAATAGATAATGTCTTGCAGTAACAGTACTTAACATTTATTTAACACTTACCCTTTGCCAAGAACTGTACTAGGTTTCTGGGAAATTGGCTCTTGCATCTTTATCACAGCCGTGGAAAACAAGGCTGATAATCATCTCCATTTCACAGATGATATAATAGAGGCTCAGAGAACTCAAGCAGCTTTTCTGAGTCGCATAGTCAGCAAAGTAAGAGATATTCAAATTCATGTGAGGCCTGGTGACACATATGCGTAATTTCAGCACTCGCAAGGCTGAGACAGGAGGATTGCCACGAATTCGAGACCAGCCTGGGCTATATAATGAGTTCAAGGTCAGCCTAAAATCAAATGCATGTCAACCTGACCTCAATTTCATCTTTAATGCATCTCCTTTAAAGTCTTTTCATTCCCCTAGGCCAGTGGTGGCTAACTTAGGGCACACGGGTTGCAGCAGGTTTTTCTATCATTGAAAGCTTTAAAAAGTTTTCCATCACTGTGGCCTGTGCTCTAAAAGCTAGCTCTAAAAGAATCATGTTTCTCCTACCTTATCATCCTGCAGGCATCAGTTTTGAGGTTTCCTCCCCAGGATCCTCCTTGATTCATCAATTGTTTTAGGCCTCACTGCGTAGCTAGGCACCGTGCATCCCAGCACTACTGGTAACATCTCGTCTGTCTTGCTAGACTGAGTTCAGGGCTCAGGCCTGTTCTGTTCAGCTAGAACCCCAGTGGCTAAGGGAGTGTCTTGCCCTTCATAGGCACTCAGTGATATTGGTGAGACGTATGGATTCATGAATAAAGGTGACACTGCACCACAGCTGTGATAGTTAATTTTATCTGTCAGCTTGAATTGGCTAAGGGACGTGCAGCCAACTAGTAAACCATTATTTCTGGGTGTGTTTATGAGGATGTCTCCAGAAAGGGTGAACATTTCAATCAGTATACTGAATCAGGAAGATTCAACCTCACATATGTGGGCAGTATGCGGTTGACTGAGGGTGTGTCTTGGTTATTTTTCTCTCCTTGCTGAGACAAAATACCTGATGCCCAAAATTAGGGAAGAAAAAGTTTATTCAGCTTACAGTTTCTGGAGGTTTCAGTTCATAATCAGCTGGCTCCAAGGCAGCATGGCATGGCACTGGGGCAACACTTCAAGGTAGTAGCCAGAGCAAAAAAAGGTAAAAAAAGGTAAAACAAGCCTCTTCTCCTCCCTTATATTGTACACAGGCCACACCCCACCCCTACAAGCCCCATTCTGGCACCCCCACCCTCACACCCTCCACTTCAGGACACAAAATCTCCTTGCCCTCCTTTGCACAAGATGAGGATATTTACAAAATAAGAACCCTGGTTCCCTGCGAGTCTGTTAAACACCTAAACTTCTTAAGTTGACACAGTGTATCAACCATAACAGGGTGTAAATAAAACAAAAGACAGAGGAACAACAGTTTGTTTCCTAAATGAACTGGAGCATCCACTGTCTCCCGCACTCTGATATCCACACTCCTGGATTTTTGGCCTTTGGACCAGAAGCTTCCAATTCACCGACGTTTGGGCGGAAACTACGTGACTTTTTTTTCTGGGCCTCCAGCTTAAAGATAGCATACTGTGGGAGTGCTCATTCTCATAATCAAGTGAGCCAACCTCTTATAATATATCGCTCCATCCCCTTCTGGAGAACCTCACCTCCTACAATGATTGTTTTTAATAGCATGAGAGCAGAAGATGTCACTGTTTTGTGTTGGGAATCAGAGAAGGAGGTGAAGCTGGGGTCATGCTTTCTTTTGGCCGGAGGGTCATGCTTTCGAAAATGCTAGAAATCCTATAATGACACTGATTCTTTGATTTTAAAGCAGCTCAAATTTCTTTGCAGTATGTGAAAGACAGCTATGTCTTAAACATAGCACACATCAACTGTTTTTTTTGGCTCTCTTGCAGTGGCAACAGACGGAAAGAAAAATTGGTGTCTGAGCATATATGTGCAAAGGAAAAGCTTTAGAATTCTGAGTGTCATGTTATTGTCAACAATGATAATCGCATTAGAAGCCAGCACAACAGTAGCTAAAAGAATGGTCTCCCTTCCTACAGCAGCCAGGACTAGCTACAGGATTTGTGGAACCTGGTGCAAAGTGAAAAGATGAGCTCTTTGCTCAGAAAATTTTAGGAACTTAAAGAAAGTGACAGTAGCATTACACCCAGGGTGGATCTCTTCTAAGCAGGGGTCTTCGTGAAGTCCTGTGTGTAGACTCACGAAGTCAGCAGATACTTTCAGAGTTCTTCAGAGCACGATTAGTTATCATTACAGGAGTATTATTATTTATTTACCTTATGCGGTTTCTTCCTCACGACAGCCATCTGAGGAAGCTGCTTGTACAAACTACAGTCTAGTATCTAACAAAGAAGAAAGGTTTTGTTCTAATCAAAGTGTGAGAAGGGGAGAACCACCACACCGGAAGAGGAAAAAAGACTCAAGAGGGAGAACCACCCAAGAAGCAGAGGACCCTGTACCATTTTGATCAATCTCAAGTAAAACTGAGGTGCATCCTTCCTTCTTCCATTCGATTTAGGAAACAAAAAGGGGAAAAAAGAATTAGGCTAGAATAAGTGGCTTCAGATAGTTTAACCTAAGGAAATAATTATTTTTCAGCATAGAGCATAATAAATCATGCGCTTTCCTTCCAAGATACAGGAATCTTGACTGTCACAAATATTCATCCCCAAACCAGTTGTAAAACCAATCTCCTTTCATCAGCTTTTGATGATCTGAGTAAACTTCAACACCTAACAGGGCTCTGAAGCCACCATTGCACCAGTGTGGGTGTTGAGGATGGGAAGAGGCGAAAACCCAGAAAACAGCAACCATATCACTCTGACCGTATTTGACCAGTCTTGCAGCTGCGCACGCCTCCTCCCTCCAGCCACAGGGTCCACGGGAGGCCTGAGTGGACTGGGGAAAGTGTTCTTCCTTTCCAGAACACCGCACCTTCAATAAAAGCTCTGATTTGTCCAGGAAAACATTTAGGTGCTTGAAAAAAGTAACAGAAAAAAAATATTTCCAAACACGACTCAGTGACAGGGCCCTGCCCAACACCACAGTGACGAGGACCTACTTGCTCTTTGTTTGGGTCCATATTTGGGGTGGGCCAAAAATCTTGGCTGGTCTGGCTTGAGAGGAGACCTGTGACTCACTACTGCTGCACCTCAGGAATAGGGGAGGGACATTGGACATGGTGTCCTGTACCTAGATGGCAAATACAGAGCTGCCAAACACTTTTGATACCTGATGAGTGCAGGGCAAGGGAAATATCCACGCCCAGGGTTATTTTGGGGAAGGGAGGGCTGTGTATAGGCATTTTCTCTAGAATCTGTTTTATTAACTGACCTGTTTGGGGACATATTAGCAAAACAAAGAGATGTTTCTATTTTTAAAAAAAGACTCAGTGACATTTATGATGAGATTTACACAGACTCATAAAGTTTAACTAAAGACTAGTCATTAATAGAGTACACATGGTATTACCCACCATCCCTAAACACAGCCATTGGGAACCCTACATCAAGAAGAGTAAGAAGAATCAACTGTCAGCAGTGGTGCTGCTTCCTCACCCACAGACTAATTCAGCAGAAGTGTATTAGGCTGCCTTTTAATTACAATGACTTAGTGTGCGTGTTTATGATAAAAAGTTATTAGACAAAAGATAGAGATCTTTGCCTTATAATGGGGCAAGTTATTCACCCCTCTAAACCTCAGCTACCCCAACTGTAAGAATGAGGTAATCATATAGTATAACAATCCCACATAAGGGATTCATGGAATTAAACAGGACAGTTAGGTAAAGCTCAAATATGGCAGCTGGTACATATGCATCCTGAATGACAGTTCTCTGTATCATCACTACTACAATACTAAGGTTTTGGTTTATGATTTCAAGTTTGCTTAATAGTTCCAAAGTTAACACTTCTCTTAACTGTTACCATAATCTCATTGCCTACAGTCCAGATAAGTGTCTGTCAATAGTAGACAGTTACAAAATACTTGCTGAGTAAATGAGTCACTAAAAATCAGCTCTGTTTACAGTACTGGATTCTAAGCTTCATTGAGACTGAGACCAAGAATTAAATAGTCATCCCTTTTTCAAAACGTGTTGAAAATCCAAGCCTCTTCCAGTGAGGCAGCACCATTTGTGGACTGGGGGGAGAGAGAACAAGGCCACATCAGCAAGCAAGCCCAGTCTGGGAACCAGCACCATGTGCAGCTGCCCCCCTGACTGGGAACAGCCAGACCCAGCCCCTTTCGGCACATGGGCTAGTAAACAAGAAATACCAATTAACCCCACTCCCACAAGTGACCAGTTTATCCAGAGAAACACAGGTTGTGCTGATAACTATCAAAGTGAAATGCAATTGGATGCCTGTGGTACTTTGTGTTTCACTAAAACTGCAGGTCTACAGCCAGTAGTCTGATCATAAGTTCAGAGAATAGTGGTAAGCAGTATGGCATCTAGAGAGGATCTCTTTCTGAGGGTTGCAGCCATTGTTGATTCCCTATGGTCTTGTTTTGAAGTCCTATATCATTTCCATTGTTTTGTTGGGTTGGCTTTTATTTTCTTTTGTTTTGTTTGATTATGTTAAATCTGATGGCAGGAGCAGCTATTTCAAAGATAGCAAGATATGTTATGGTAGCAATTTTGGATTTACCATTGGCTTGTTTTGGAATCCTTTATTGCATGCATTGTTTTGTTTTTATTGTTTCTATTCTATTCTGTTCTGTTTGATTTTTACTATGTCTGAAGTTGTCTGCAGCTATTTTGAAGACAGTGAAAGACATTATGGTAACTACTGTTGATTTTGTAATGTTTTAAAGTTCTGTATCTCTTACAGGGGTTTGTTTTGATTGGTTTTATTCTGTTTTATCTTCTTTAAACTAAAATTTTTAAAAAATGTGTTGATTGAGCTTTTGTTGTGTTGTTCTAGGTACTATGCTCTTGTTGTGTTTATTACAGAAAAAGTTGGTGCCTCCTAAAAAGTGTTGTTTACAACAGACCTCTTGATTGTTTTGTTTTGTTTTTAACATTTATGTTCATGTTCACATATACATGCACATATGTGTAGATCTCAAAGGCTATAAGTAATTACATGCCTTTTGTTCATAACCACAAATTCCCAAACTTCTTTGAAATCTAAATGTCTAATTAAAAAGTGTTTTTACTCTACCAAAGCAAAGTGGATTTCAGTAATCACTATTATCAGTCTTTGTGTATCTTTCCAAACCTCAAGACCTGTGCATCAAACAAAACAACTTGAGACTGCTTGGCTTTAGGTTGTACACTAACCCCAGCTCCAGCTCTGGTGATCATCTATAAAATGGCTTTGGGACAACGATCAGAACCAGAAACCTGGTGCAGGGGAAGCTCTCAATGACTCCAACACTTCTTTTTTTGCGGTACCAGGGATCAAACTCATGACCTCGCGCTTGCCAGGCAGGCGCTTACACCACTGAGCTAAACCTCCAGCCCTGCTCCAATACTTCTTAGACAGCAAGGGATAAAGAGGTTAATTTTGTAATGAGTATGCAGCTTGAGGTAATAACCTGCTCTGCCATCCAGCATATGGTACATGCTTAACTGATACACTTTGGTTGACTAAATTAATGACCCATCCCTATGAAGCGTTTCCTGCTCATACTGGCACTAGTCCAATTTTTAATAATTGTTGAATGACATCAAAACCCACAACCATTCTTCACTTTTTTTCTTGCTTCCTTCCATCTTTCCTTCCTTCCTTCTTCTATTTTTCTTTCTCTTTGGGCAAAACACAATGTCTTGCAGTAATCCTTTCTGCATTCTGGCATTTGAACTAGAAAGGTTAGAATTAGAATGTCCAGGTAAATATCTACCTGACTCACCAGGCTCAGCCTCAACTTGGATGTGCTGGAGCTGTCTAAGTAGCTGCACCCTGTGAGGCAGGGGTGCTTCTGCTTGACAGACCCTGCGAGCGCCACAGGAAAGATTGCAGAGATAAGGTCAGTGCCTCCATGTAACTGCAGGTGGGGGCAGCGTGGTGTCAATATGACCCTCCAGACAGTTTCCACAGATTTTTTCAGTAAACACACTAGGAATTTTTTTTACAATGCGTTTGCAAATCTTGTAATTGTTAAGCATTCCTGAAAGTAACCTGTCACTGAAAAAATATAGATAGAGAAACAAAATGTGAGCATTGAGTATTTGCTGGTATTCTCTAGTTTAAAGGGGGAGGGGTGGTTCAATCCAGGGTACGCAACTCTGTCCTCTTTATTTGCTTTGGCGCCTTGATTTTGTTCATTCTCTAGCTCAAGTTCAAAATGGAAAGGAGGGAACTAACTGGACATTTCCCCCCATGACAAAATACCTGAGAATAACAATTTAAAAGAGGAAATATTATCTTGGTGCACAGTTTAAGGATTCACTTCATGGTCACATGGCTCGGTTGTTTCTGGACTGTAGTGAGGCAAAGCTCAAGATGGAACAGAGATGCCTACCTCATGGCAGCCAGGAAGGAGAGAAAAAAAAGAGACAACCTGAGAAGAAGCTGGGAACAAGATGCGATCACCTATGATTCACTCCCTTTGAATGTCCTCTTAGCCTGTCCTCACGTCTGCCTCCTCATCTCAGCGCTCGCAAATCATCATATGATACGTCTCTGTTTGAAAATCGTTTTGAGCAATTTCTTTCCCCCAGGTTACAAAAAATTCCCATTAAACATTTTTAAAATTTTAACAAAATATTCATATCACAAAATTTATCATCTGCACTGTTTTAAAATACACAGTTCAGTCATGTTAAGTACATACAGATTGCACGACCAAACCCAGAACTCTTCATCTTATAAAACAGAAACTAAATTCATTACACAGCTCCTCACGCCCTATGCCCTCAACCCCAGGTGACCCCCATTCTACCTTCTTTCTCTATAAATTTGACTGCTTGAGGTAACCCGTGGAAATGAAATCATACAGTGTGTGTGTGCGTGCATGTGTGTGTGTGCGCGCGTGCACACGTGCACATGCACATGTGTGTGACTGGCATATTTCACTTAGGTTCCTGATTTTTTTTAAACTGGGAATCAAACTCAGGACCTTACACTTGCCAGGTAGGCACTGTGTGACTGAACTGTATCCCCAGCATTCACTTAGGTTCGTAATATTCACCCATGGTTTAGTATGTTCCAGAACTTCCCTCCTTTTTAGTGCTAATAGAAAGGAAAATATATAGCACAACACAAAATGTACTCCTTGGTCTTATTTTTAATGGCTTCTCTGGCAGATTCTGTTGTACACACGCCGGACCCTTTGCTTTAGTTCTGCTGGTTTGTTGCAGTGATTCACAGGGTTCGGCTGCCAGTGTCTCTAAGCAAGTGTTTTGTCTGAACAGGATCAATCTCTCTCCCTCTCCTCTCCTCTTCCCTCTTCCTCCCCTTCTTTTCCTTCTCCTCCTTCTCCTTTTCCTTTCTTCTCCTCTTCTCACTCCCTACTTCCGTCTTCCTCTCCCCTTATCCTTCCTTTTTCCTCCTCCTCCTCCTTCTTCCATCTCCTCTCTCCCTCTCATCTGACTAGAGTTTGACGTCCTTCATAACAAACAAATATCCATGCAGTAATTTATTTTAAAATTTTGAAATAGATGATAAGGATTTTTCTACCTGTATGATTTTAATCTCTCCTTAGCATAATTTAAATGCTTTACTACTGTTAGCCAATTGGGTCATACATTGATTTACCTACTATTAATGTTGTGAGGAGAATGTCCTGCTTCTGACCATAGTGAAATGACTCAACCGACTTTCCTTCCCACTATAGATGACTGTAAGACTGGGTAGATAGGTGAACATTTATTTCAGTCTTGGCACATGAAACAGTGCAGGACTGTGGTTCTTGAGAAGGAAACAATGAAGTGAGAGACACGTGTGTCCCAGATTTCTGCCTGGGGCTACTGCACTTTCTGGCCCTAGTACAGGTTGAGGGATCCCAAGCAGAGCATAGATTCCACTGAGCTAAGGGGCAGAGGTGACAGTGTAGTGCTGTGGAGGTGACGGGAGGATAGACACAGAGGACTGGAAAAGAGGGAGATTAGGTTGTGCTCAGAAGCCTATTTGGGAATTGCCTCACTGGAGCAAGAGAGAAAGGGAAAGGAAGAGAGGGAGGAGAGGTGCACTGGAGCAGACAAATGCTGGATAAAATAATGGCTGATAATTTCTCAATTTGATGAAACCACAATCCAAGAAATTCTGCAACCTCTAAGTAAGATGAATACAAAGAAAATATTACCTTGACACAGGTGCGAGCCAGGCAGGAAGGAGAGCCACACTCTGCTGTCAGCTGGGATCAAACCTCAAACCTTGAGATGATAGGCTGTGACTTCTCGGGGCATAAAAAATTGCACATCAGAGCTGAAGCACCACCCCCAAAACATTAGCTACCACCTTGAATTGTGTTATGCAGACTACTCGTTCTGCATAGCCTTCTCTCTGCATGTTGCAGAGGTGATCTCAGCTCACCTATCTAGTCCAGCTCACAACATTCACACACTTCCTGCCACTCTCACAGTTACTCACCCTCCAGCCACTCCTCTCTTCATGAATTAATAAAACCTGAGTTCAGCCCTGGGTCGAGGCCTTGGTTCTGGTTAGCCATCATACTAGCTGGGGTTAGGACACCCTTGGCTCTGCACAATTACAAATATGCCATAGTGTCTCTAGTCTTGCCATGGGCTACACTAGAAGTGGTAGGTTGGAATTAACTTATTAGAATCCCAGTAAGTTTCCCATGGGATTACAATCTAAACTGTCCGAACTGCAATGAGGTCTGAGAAGAGTTCTCTACACACCTGAATAAGTGATAGATGCATTCTATAATCTCTAGAATAACCAGTATAAAAATCTACAAGGAAATACAGTTTTAAAAGACCATAGAAGGATTAAAACAGAATATTACAGAATCTTTAGAA
This sequence comes from Dolichotis patagonum, assembly GCA_004027295.1. Classification (NCBI taxonomy): domain Eukaryota; kingdom Metazoa; phylum Chordata; class Mammalia; order Rodentia; family Caviidae; genus Dolichotis; species Dolichotis patagonum. The sequence goes on along the minus strand of PVJX010025229.1, from coordinate 14,794 downwards.
AAAAGGTATAAATGAACAAGTTGAAGGCAAATATCAGATAATAGACTTAATCTCTATCCTATTGATAGAATATAAACAACTGAAGACTCAATTTACAAAGCAGTAATTGTCAGACTATACAAAAAAGCAAAGAGCAACTATATGTATAATGATAAGTATGTTTCTTTGTCAGAGATGGAAAAATATATAGCAAAAATAATAAGCATAAGAAAACTATTTTAACTATGTTAATATCAAAGTAGCACTATATATAAGATGTCACCACACATATAAAACTTTTTTTGGTGGGAGGTATATTGGGGATCGAACTCACGACCTCACACCTACCAGGCAGGCATTTATGCCACTCAGCTAAATTCTGGTCTGAGACCTTTCTTTTTTAAAAAATATAAAATAAAATCCAAACAAAATTTTTAGAATAAAAAATTATTTCCTAACATCCTCCCCCCAAAAGATAATTCATAGCAGACTCTGAGGAGACCTTTCATAATATTTGATTAAAGTAGTCAATACATTGCAAAGACAAAACAATCAAAAATGTATGCATCTGATAACAGAGACTTAAAATGCATAAAGTAGAAAGTGACAGAACTAGGGAAAGAAACAGGCAAATTACCAATGTAATAATATGTCAGTAAATTTCAAAAGCATGAAATGTTCAAGTGAATATCCTTTGACCACAGGAGTTAAATTAGAAAACAAAAATGATTTTCTTCTCTTTTCCTTCCTACAGGAGTACTTTGTGATCAAGTTCTTGTTCGTTAGCAGAAAATGAACTGGGAGGAGAAAAAGATCCATCCTGGTGTACAGGTGGTTCTGTGAAATTGTCTGCCATCAACTTGAAATGAATTCACCATTGGTGGCCCCAAAAGATAGAGGAAAAATGACCTCCTTCAGGAGGACAGAATTTTAAGGAGTTTATATGTGTCCACTTTACTGGATGGAGAGTTGGTCTGCAGTAACGTTTTATACCAATTTATAAGATGTCTTATTATTTAGCTAAACAGCCAGAGAAAGAAGATTTGGAAAATGAGCGTATTGGAATACATCAAAAGTGGAAGAATCCTCGAATCCCATGTGGTTGCTCACCACAAACTTCCCACTCTTGCATAACCTGCTGCATAACTCAGACTTCTTCCAACCCAGCCAAATAAACGAAGTGGCTTTTAAGTCATGGGTGGAGACTATGCTTGGGCTTACCAACAGGACTTTTCTCACCAGTGATCTCCTGACTACAGTCAGTACGGTGTGGTCAATTTGCCACTCAAAACAGCACGAAATCGCTGAAATGGTGCATACCCAAGGAGAACCTGGGTGGCAGATGGGTTTTATTGGCACACTTCTTCTTAACAGGTGACTGAAAACTTCTTGTTAAGCTTGAAACTCTCTTAGTCTCACTAGTCACTGCTAGAACAAAATGACCAGTTTATGCAAGAAGGTGAGCAGCTTTCTGCAGGTACAACCTGATAGTTCTCCCCACCCTGGTAGTTCTCCAGTGCTGCAGGATAGGGCACCTGAAGGGCCCCACTTGGCATTTATGCAAGTATAATCTGTAACCATGAGGGAGTCATTGCCCCCTAGAAGTGTGATGTAGGACTGGTTCACTTCATCACCTCTGCCCAGGACTTTGAGTGTTGAAGGCATGGCCCACAGCTTTAGGGATTTTCTATGCAATACTAGAGGCAAAAGTCCAGTGTGACATCCCCCAGAGACAGCCCAAAACAGTTTTTGTGAGATGATTTTAGCTGTATCCAAGTTGGTTGCTTACCCTGTTCCTGCCTATCAACTTTGTTTTTCAGGCTTCATGTTGGTTCTATGAGCTGTCCAGTAGCTTTTCAGTAAATGATTTCTCTGCTTACATAGTTTCTACTGTTTCAGACCAGGAATATTGACTTTAAATGAGAGAGCTGGATTAAATAACCTCTACATTGTTATCTCATCTTTTTGCCACTCGAATATTACAACGCTTCCTTTATCATGTGTGTTATGGCATTTTTCTTTAAGAAGTAAAATCAAAGCTGGGCGTGGTAGTGTATGCCTGTAATCCCTGCACTTGGGAGGCTGAGGCAGGAAACAGTGAGTTCAAGGCCAGCCTGGGCTACATAAGCAAATTCAAGGCCAGCCTGCACATAGCAAGACCTTGCCTCAACCCATGCCCCAAAGTAAAATCAATGCTTTCTCAGGCGTAAAGTTTTAAATTTTCTTATAGTGTCTTCAAGAAAAGGATTATGGCGATCAGCCAACTGAGTGGCTATCAGTTGTGATCTGTCATTTTTCGATGCCTTTAACTGGGCTTAGTTAAAATGTAGTAGAATTTACGCACAAGGTAGTTTTATTATTTTAGAATTATTTTCACACAGATTTTACCTACTTACAGTAAGAGAAAACTAGTATTTCCTGAAGACCTACTGTGTTTCTGTCACTAAGCCAATGGTATGGAAAGGCAGGGAAGGCTGGGGGTGTTTCTCCCCCAGTGAGAGAAGAATTTAATCACTGAGATTGTTTCAGATGCCCAACAATTATAATAATAAAAAGCAGGTTAATATGTGTACTTCAGTGTACTAACACACAAGAGAATAATAAAATATATGTACCTATAAAAATTTTTAAAGTAAAAGGCTTTTAATCTTTACTGTTTCATTATTGTTTTAAAATTATTTGTATTTCCTTTTGCTCATATCTCATGCATATGACACCTTTTAAATTTTTTTCCCTCAGTGTACAAACTGTTCCATGTTCATGTACCCTACAAGGTATCGTCACCTCCATATTTTAGATCAGCCTTGAGAAGATTCAGAATTTCACTCAAGGCTAAAGCTAGATGAGAGCAGAGTCAAAATTTGAACTCAGAACCCACCTGTGCACACCTATGCTGCCCCCATTACCCACCCTGCTTCTCCAAAACAGCCTGGAAAACTTCTCAGGCACCTTTGCATGTTTTGCTTTCATCCTAGGATTTGGCAGATGACTGCAGCTTCTGAAAATCTTGTGGAGGGTGGGACTTCTCTTAAGGCAGTGGATAAACAGTGATTCTGTCACTGGTGACAAAATTACTTGAATGTTTTCAGTCTCTGAAATATTTAGGGTGCACACTTTGATTGTGAAGAGAGCCATATACGAGGAGAGATTAAGTCAAACCTTCAGGACACTACAGCTGCCCAGCATCTCTGCAATGCATTTGGCTCATTCTCAAGAAGTAAACAAAAGAACTGCAACTTGGTAGTGATTAAAAGCTAGTCCTTTGCATGAAAAATTTATTTAAAAAATAGCTTAACGCAACCCAAAAATTATGAGGAGGTGTCAAAATTAACTTATTCTTGGTTATACTGCGCACTTTCGTATGCCCACAAAGGATGGACACATGAGAGCAATAAATTAAGATCAAAGCAGTCAAAATGTTCAGTTTGAACTGAAGCAGACATGAAACATGGCTATAAAACTCTTCCTCCCCCTCACTCCCTCCTCCTTTTCCTGTTGCTTCTTTTTTCAATAATGGGGATTCAACCCAGGGCCTCACACTGAGTTACATTTCTAGTCCCTTTTTATTTTTATTTTGAGATGAGATCTTGTTAAATTGCTCAGGTTAGCCTCCTGCCTCAGCTTTCCAAGTGGCTGGGTTACAGGCATGCACCACCACAAACAGCTAGAAGACTCCTCAGTTGCTTTTGAATTCCTACCTCCCCTTTCCCACTTCCCCCCTATTTTAAAACTATATTCTTCAGTCCTGAATGTTTGTTTAAATATATTTACCAAAGGTAGAGAGAAATTCTTCTTGGCTGTCTTCATGGCAGAGGTTTTCTCTTGCTTAAAAGCTAACACGAAAGAACATTTCTGACTCAAGTCTAAGTAAAACAAACATATGGATTCAATTTGGTTTTGAAATAAACGTTGCTCTAAGGCCCGTCTGTGGTAGTGGTAGCATGGGGGCAGGGGAGAAAATACATTTCAGGCTCTTTTAACATCAAAACAATTAGAAACATTCTTAAGCCACTCAGAACCCCCACAGCACAGATGGCTTCATCTTGCAACAATCTCCACATGCCATCAGATCCTAAAACTGGTCATTTGCGGGGTTGGTGAAAACTTTCCTACTTCCTTCCCATCTATTCCCCAACTCTAGCTCACCACGTTTTATTTAGGATAAGTTTTCTATGGAGCTATCCATGTCTTTATCTAAATTTTTTTCTGATTAAAGTTTGCAGCTTTTGGTTTCATGAGCCTCCCAGTGCAGGCCTTAGATCATGAGTATCAGTTGGGCCTGAAATGCTTGCTAGAAGAGTCCCAGGTCTATGGCAATGTTCAGAAACCCCTATTTTTACTGGTAGAACTCAGGAATCTAATGAGATTCCTAGTAAACACATCTAAGTTTATGATCCATAGTTCCTATCACTCAGTATTAGCTGAAATTTGGCCTTGTCAAATTATTAGGACATGATATCCTAGAGCTATACGGGCAATAATAATTTTAGCATTGTTCAAGGTTTAGATTCAGTTATTAGCTATTGTTTCTGTTTTTCCATGCTAGGCTTTTTCAAATACATTATCTCGTATACTGGCAAACTGTCTAGTGAATTATTTTATAAACAAAGAAGAGGAAACTGAGCCTCCTGGATATTAAGTGACTTGTTCTTCAAGTTTGTACAGTTAATTGATAGTAGAACTAGGATTTGGATCAGGCTTCTGATTTATAACTTTATCTTTTATACATCCACCACTGCTGTTCATTTGCTTAATTATAGGTATTTACGGAGCTTGTGCTATGGGCCACACACTAACCTAAGCCCTAGAGGTAGAGAGTGAATAGACACAAGACTCCTGCTCCCTGAGACCTACGGAATGAAGATGGACAAGGTACAGCTCAAATGCATATAATTGCCCACCTACATAAAAAAAAAAAAAGTGAGAATGACACTTCAATTTCAGGAAAAAGATGTAGTTCTATTATCGCATAAAACTAAGATTGTTAGTCCTAAATATTAGTAAAGTTCTTAGTTATTATATCTAGCAGATGATGTGAGAATTGTTCATAAACATTAGGATTGTAGTCAAGGAACTATATAATCTAGAAATTCACATATATTTCATAAATAATTTTAGCTATGATACACTGGTCAATTTAGAAGGTAGCACCAATCTGTTACTTTTTTATGGATAGGAAAATATTTTCAAGTGCTTTAAGTACTTAACCATTCGACATATTAGGCAAGCATTCTACGTCTTGACCTCCAGATAAATGGAAATGATTTTTAAAAAGAGCAAAAATAAGTATCGCTACTTTCGACTTAGATCATGAGCTGCATGAGCCTGATGCACGTTCTATTTTGAAATAAGTTTGAACACATGCCTTTCTGGCACTCACTAGTTTATTTATTTTAATTTGATTGTGGTCCTCTCCTCCTAAAAGCAAAATCAAGATGACAGACTAAGGCGAGAGAACCTAAAGGCTTCTTCTAGATCCCTCACATCTTTCCGTGGACCCAGTCAGATTTCCTGAAAACAAAATGCTACAGTTTCCTCCACATAGATCACCACTGAAACATCTTCGTTCAATATTACCTCTCCCAGCTAGGGATCTGATGAAAGACAACCACATGAGGACTCTCCCATGTCCTCTCTAATAGGCTTTGGGACCTCCCCACACCTCCTCCCCACAGCTATACTGAGGATCCATGTTAACAATTGTTCCAATTTACTCTGCAGAGCAGTTTTCCCCCTCCTGACCACCTGCACTGGGAACGTCTTCCTCCCTGTGGATGCTTGGCAACCTCTGTTCATTTCACAAGAACGTTGCCACCTTGAGAAAGTCCCCTCTTAGTAAGCTTTCTCCTTTCTGAGGAGCGAATCATTCTGCTTCCATTATGGAGCGATGCATCTGGAACACAGCTGCTGCGGACGTGTCTGCCACTGCTGGCTGCCTCGGTATCACCTTGACTTATCATGCAGCTGATAGCACTTTGCCACCTCCAAACCTTCTGCAATCACCACAGTGAGGACCACATGTGAAAATCTTTTTCATTCAATCCAAAATGGTATGAGTTTGAGATTAAAATCTGAAGGTGAATGGCATAGAGTCTTAAATATTAAAAGCAAATGCTAACAATGAAGAGTGATGGGGGAAGTATACCATCTGGCCAAGAGATGACTAAATGGGAAAGAGGACTCAACACAACCAGGGGCAATTACTAAAATGGAAGAATCTTGCTTACATGGGTAGGGGAACCAATCTCTTTACAAAGCCAGTTACAACATTGTGGATGCGCTCCAGTACTCCTTCCCCTTTCTTCTGGTAGCAGGTCCCCGAATTTGCTCTCTCACACACCCTCTGGCAGCCACTCTCTACTAGCACAAGTGGGCATGTAATGCATGCAAGGCCACTCTGTTGCTCTCTCACGGGAACTGAAGTGAATGGAGCGTGTTTACATAAGGGTCCCACTCCAACCAGACTCTCTTAGTTCCTTATTCTCCAGATCCCGCGTGACCTTCATTCCTGTCTCCATGAAGCCTGGTTCATTAATCCATTTATTCAATAAATACTGGGGCTGGCATGTAACTCATCGGTAGAGTGCTTGTCTAGCACGTGTGAGGCCCTGGATTTGATCCCCAGCACTACACACACTGAAAAAAATGTATTTGTTGTGGAAGTGGCATAAGAAATATATTTCATTTTTGTTCCAGTTCCTGGCACAGAGCTCCTAAAACTCTGGGATCTCTTGATTGATAGGAAAGTCATTTGTTATTCATAAGGAGCTAGATTTGATCATCTCTGAGCTTATGCTAATGCATGGGCCCGGGGTGGGGCTCCCAGACAGCCTCAGAGGGTTTACTCACCAGAAAGGCCAAGTGATCAGGAGGCTGGAAATTTGAGTCCCACCTACTGATCTCCCTGAACAATGGGGAGTGGGAAGGAGAGGTTTCAGTGATCAAGTGCTAGGGATTTTTGAATTTGAGTTTCTGGGTTGATAAACATGAAGGTACTAGGTGGGGAGTGTACCAGGAGAGCTCATGGAGTTCTGAGTTTTCTCATCCCCTTGCACTAGTCATCTCTTCCATTTCACTATTCCTGACTATATTCTTTAAAATAAGCTGGGAAATGTAAGCAAGGTGTGAGCTCTGTGAGCCATTCTAGCATGTTATGGTAAGTGAGGAGGGAGGGAAGTGCAGGAACCGTGATTTACGGCCAGTTGATCAGATGTGACCTTGGTAGTATCGGGTATCCTGCTTCTAAAAGTGGCTCACCAACTGACCATTACTGGGTTCTGTGTTGCTGGCCTCTTGCTCTGGAATTAGATTCCAGGTTCTCATTTATAGCAAAGAGTTGAACATAACAAGCAAAAAAGCAGAGGCAAACTTTATTCAAGAAAGTAAGAGTGAACAGTTGGGGAGAAACTGGCTCTAACAGGGTGAGCTTAAGCCAGGTAAACAGAAAAAGAGGGTAAAAGCAAAAACAAAGTACATGCTATATTTGGGGAGTGCAGCATGGGCTATGGTGGAAAGCTCTTCATGGCACCCATGTGTCCTTTATGTTGTCCAAATTTTGAGAGAACCCAAGAGAACTTCTACGTACAGGTTCTAAGAAGTGGTATTGAGACCCCAAGTTTTGGGCTGACATCAGGTCTAGACCATCCTGAAAACATGCTGGGTTCTTGTGAGAAATCTTAACGTGCAGCTGATAGCATTTTCGGGCTTTCGGGACTGTTCTTCATGTGTACCCAGGACCCTGTAATTACAGCTCATGCCTACTGCCCCAGCCAGCTTTACCACACCCTGATCTCCTGTCTCCCAGAGAACAGGGGTATGTCCTACAGTGGAGGTACAAGGGCTGACTGAAAAATATGTTTAAAATTTTTAAAACTTCACACTAAAAGATACATTGATGTCCCATACTTACATACATAAGTAACACACATGACATCTGCATGATTGTGATCTTCAAGATGATTTCCCCACTCTGGGGTCTGATCAGTTTTCTGAATACCCACAAATGCCACAAAAGGAAAAACTGTGAACAGTAAGGCATGTTATCCTATTTTCCATTTTATTTAAATTACAAAGAGATAAGTGTCCTAAAAGGGAAAGGAAAATATCACACTGAGGTCCCAAGGGAATGTGGTTAAACTCACTCTTGGAGTTGTTTGAAAACTGAATTGATTTAAGACCAGGCTAAAGGAAAGAATAGCTGGATGACCTCTCCAAGACCCTGGAAATCTTCTTCAACCTCTCAGTAACTTTCATAGGCCTAGAAAAAATTCAGGAAGTTCAGGGCCTCTGGAGGTCAAAGCTAAGGAGTCAAAAACTCTATAGCATTGCCAAGAATCTGAGTTCATTAATGAATTTTAAGGATGGGTGAGCAACTTAATGAAAGGCACAGAAAGAATGTGCTTCAGTAAAAACTCAAGCTTTGCAACACATCTGCAAACTTTTGTATTCTCTTTGCTTAGGGTTGAAGTTTGGGATTTGATTCTAACCTGTCTACAATTCAGCAAGTTAGCCTGTTACTGTTCCATGCATGCTGGCAAGACATAGGATCTCTAGTTTACAGACAAAGCAATTTATTTCTCACAACACAGCAAGCAGCCTGAGCCGCCTGGCACCGCAAGAGAGGAACACTGAGCTTGGGAGACTCCTCTTACACCAAACAATAAGCAAGCTGGCTCTTTCTTTCAGAGGGAGGCGTTACTTCATCCTTCAGGGCTGCCCTGAGAACATAGCTTTGAGAAATGGCCTGGGTGTGAAGAAACAAAGACGTTGCACCCTTGGCATATGCAGCGAAATAATGTAGGAGTGCAAGACTCCTGTGCAAGACCGTGCCTTCCATGATTGCCTCTCATTGTCCGATTGTCTTACCTCATTTTCCTCCCTCTCCTAAAGCCATGGGAAAAGAGAAATTCCAGCAAACCAGCTCACATGCTTAGCACAGCATAATCCATCGTATCACTGAGTTCTGTGGCTTGAAAAAAAATACCCAAACTCAGAAGTTCTTGCACTATATCTGATTCTGTGAAGAGTGTCATACTATCACCCAGTCTCTTCCATAAGCACTCAAGAGGAAAACTGCCTGATTTTCCCTCTCTTGGCTTCCCTGGAGACTGACTGCCCACACTTTTAATCTGCTTCCCCTTCGCATCTAACTTTCATCTCTGCGTGTTGTCTCAACACTGGAGGTATTTTACAATGCTCCAAAACAGATCCTCAAAGATTCATTTTCTTAGTTGTTAATCATGCAGAACCTTAATCCACTGGTATTTCTGAGAAAGATAAATTTCAACGTATAGAACCTCAGAAAAACTACGTGGTAGGAATAACTAGTATTTTCTGGGAACCTATGAGGTACTACCAGATACTGTACCAGGTAATTTTTTCTACAGTATTTCACTTCCTGTTTGTGATGGTTGATTGTGTCAATTGAGTAAGAGAAACAACTAAACTGGCTCAGCAATTCTACACCCTAGAAAAAACCCACCCTAGGGTGGTTTGTTGCCTAGATGGTATAAAGAGGAAATAATGAAGGACAGATCAGCTTCTGTTTCTTTGGAGAAACAGAAGTATTTTTTTTTTCTTTCCTTGGATGTCATCTCCTGGCTTCCAGTGCAGATTCTTCAGCAGACTCATCAGCCTCTGGATGTGGACTGGCCAGGACAGGACACTGCAGTGAGCTCCAGACCTTTGACTGAATCCTTCGGGTCTCCAGTGTACAGACACCCTCTGCACACTTCCTCATCCAACTCCATGGGGGGCCATTGTAAGCCAGTCTTGTAAATTCTTATCTATTTGTACATCTTACATGTTCCTCTAGCAAATAACCAATGATACACTATTCAGAACTCATAAGGCAAGAGGTAATCCCACTTATTTTAAGTAAGAAAATAGACTTCATGAAGTATCCTACCAAGATCTCACAGTCACTCCAGTGCAAAGTGAGTGACCACTTGCCAAAGAGAAGATATTTCATATTCTCTTTCTCTCTCTCATTTTTCATCCAAATCTAATTATTTAATTACACTCTCTGCTAAGTATTTTTTTTCTATACAGTGTTACATGTTCTCCACTATGTGACAATGAGAGGCTGAAAAATTCAACAGAGATGTCACCTAAGAAGGAAGTAACTCATTTCCAAGGCTCTGGTCTGACTTATAAGCAATTAAACAAAATCCACACAAGAATAAAAGCAGGTATCCAGGTTGATCACCATAAAGCTGTATTTAGCATTCAGGCAGAAACAGAGCCAAATTTCCAGGGTGCTTACAGGAGTTTTCTGGCCAGGAGTAATCCACAAAAAAGCAGTCTGAGGGTCTTCTGGGAGCTTCTTCTAAGTTCAGAACTCTCTAGAAGGCCCAAGCTTGCTGACAACCCTTCCTTAGTTTCTGTCTAGCTCCATCAAAACTTGTATCTTACAGGAAAACACAAGAACAGAGATTCTTCAATAACTTGGATTGCAAAGCCTGGGCCTGGCCTACGCCTAGAGTAGATCAGGTAAGCTCCATTTGCACACAGACTGCCTCTGTCCCTACCACTACAGACTGATCATATGTCAGGGATGCAATCAACATTTACTGAACAGTCATTTTCTCTGGGCCTCAGTTTCCTGGAGGACACCTGCCTCAGAGATCACCATACAAATGTAATGAAATACAATCCTAAAACCTCCCGGCAGAGGGTTCACCTTATCAGCGACTCCTCATAGCTACTAGACTCTACTTCACTCCTCTATAGACCAATCCAGTGTACAAATACCCATAGAATGCTCTCTGCACTCTCCAAGCTTGTTCCCAAATTGGACAAGGTGGCAGAAATCACTTATTAAGGAACAGGAAAGAAGGCCATGGCTTTCTTGTTCAAACCCAAATTAGAATATGAAAAGTATACTTTAAAAACTGTAATCTTTTAATGATGGGAGACCTTAAAAGTGTAAGGGTCTTTTTCTTTTATCAGTTTGCCCTGACTCATATCATAGATAGTTCTGGTTCTTCTTTAGGGTCAACACTGGCCTCACACATCACATTTTCCTCTATGTTCAACTTTATATGAGCAGTTCCTACAAGCCATAATCAATGATGCTCACATTCTGGGTCAGATAAAATTCCCACCTGCCAGCTATAATGCCACCTCTTTTTGTTCACCTAGGAAAACAACAACAGTAAGTGAAAGTGATGTCATTATAAAGAAAATTTTGAATTCATCCTTATTTGATTAGACAGTGAATCATTTTCAAGCTTGACTACTGTAACTACAACTAATGCTACTCTTAAACTGCTGACAACCCAGCTCACAAAGCACAGCAGGGAACACTGACATGCAATTAAAACTGTTGAAATCCTGAGGGCACAACCAATAAAAAATGTCCTGACTAGATCACTTTTGGTTTCAGAAACTTTAGGTCGCTCTAGATAAAGTACTAAGAAACTGTTACAGCTTTTTAGAGTTGGACAGCTGATTCAACTGATCCAACAAAATCAGCTGATTTTGGCTGAGAGGAGTTTTATTCTGTAGGCTCATTACAAGGACATGCATGCACACACTCAACACTGTCTTGTGTGACCCTCATGTTTGAAAGAGATGATTGATCACATTTGCTTAACTTCACTGCCAGCCAGACTTGTGCAAATCCTGCAGAGAGGAAACCATCATGCGGGAAGGTCCTCTTCCACATTTTGCAGAAAGTTTCTTAGCAGATTACAGGCCCACTATTTCTCTTAAGTCTACACTGGGAGGCTCCCAAATTTGAGTCATCCAGCTACCAAAGGGGTTACAGCTCTCTGTTTTGTCCTGTCTCTCACAATATCGAGTGCTATTTGATCTCTGTGATTTTAATGTTTCCTGACTGCACTCAGTATCCATGGGCCATGAGGGCATGTGAAGGAGAATCTTCTTCCTGCTTATCTAATCACTAGCACTCGGTGATTGAAATCCCCCATGCTGCGCCTTCAGGGGCTCCAGGAACCTGTGCTTCCACTCAGCAGATCCTGGCCTGGGTCTGTAGGTGCCAAGGGCTTGACTGCTTGGTCTCCTTTAATCATCACCATAGTCCTCTGAGTGTTTCCTAACAGACAACGAAATGATGACAAGAGGGTGAATCTGCTTTGCCCAGGGACCCGGTGTCAGACTCCAGAGTTCACGCTTGTCCAGGAGACTAAGATACTATCTATGAGAGAAGGAGCCTCACAGCAATTTCTGGAACATGAAATGTTACAGTGAGGAGCTCATTTGTCCATTTCTTGTTTCTGCTGTGGCTCAAACACAGAGTTAAATTCCGTGGTAAGAAAAGTTGGTTTAACAAGTTGATAACGATCCACTGAACCAGGAAGGTGGGGCCTCCAGAAAGCTCAAACTTGAAAGCAGCCCTAGGGGCAAAGGCAACTGGCTAACTTGAGCAGCCAGCTTAGGTAAACAAGAAATCTTCTGAGGTTGATTGACCCAAAGGGGACAATTTCATCCATCAAAGGATCTCTGCTGCTAAGATTTCATGTAGTATTTTTTCTGTATCAGACTATGCGAGAGCTTTGCATTAGGTAATGAATGGGATTCAAGTCAGAAAATGGCGAAACGCAATTGCTTCCTTGAAAAATAGTTTCCTCAAACTACTTTAAAAATTACAAACAGTAAAACTCAAATTCACAACTACCATCAGGACAGCACTTTCATCTTTGGGCAGTTAAAAACTGTTTGGGTGGCAGGGATGAAAAAAATGGGGAAATAGTAAAAGGGAAAGTAGGTGTCAGTGGAGTGGGGGGAGCAAAGAGAAAGCTGGATCTGAAATGTCCCCTGAAAGTCTCCTATGTTCAGAGGTGGGGCTTTTGGAAGGTGACTGGATTCAGGGGCACAGTAGTCATCAGCGGATCAGTCTGCTGATGTGTTCACAGTTTAATGTGCTATTAGGCGGGGCATCACTGAGGGAGTGCCTTGGGAGGGTACATGTCTCACCCTGCCCCCCATCTCTCTCTCTTCCTGGGTGCCATATGCTGAATAGTTTTCCTCAGTCATGCCCTTCTGCCTTGAAGCAAGCTGATCTCCTTACCTTTAAATTGTATATGCCAAGTACTCTGTGCCAGTGACAAAAATTTAGTAGCAGAGAGGAAGAGAGAGACAGAGACAGAGAGCAAGACAGAGAGACAGAGAAGGAAAGAAGGGGAGAGAAGGGGGAAAGGAGGGGGTAAGCAGGAAAAGGAGAGAAAAAGACAGGAAGAAAAGTTCAAAAGTGGAAAGAGGAGGAAAAACAGAAGGAAAGAACAGAAGCAAAAGATGAGAAGAAAATAAAGCAAGGAAGAGATGAAAGAGGGGAAAGCCCAGTAAGATTATTCTTGCTGTCCACTTTGGTTGTAAGTACACTTCAGGTCACAGTTTCAGCGAGTTATTTCCTTTAGCAATGTCTAAGAAGCTGTAACCATGATTCTCACCAAATATGAACAGTCGTGGCACCAACTGGTATAACAACAGTAGTTACTGAGGAAAAAATCATTTTCCAGGCCATTTTGAAAGTAGCCAGGGACTACTGCTTTCACACTGAATGAAACTGAAATGAAAGTAATCCCTATGTGAGAAGTTACTTTAATATTGTCTGAGAAAGTGGGTTGAACTACACTGTTTACATTTCAGTTCAAAGATAAAAAAACAATAAAATCTATCTGCAAGCATAATATGGTGATGCAGGCTCAGTGGAAAAATACCTGCCCTTGGGTGGACTCTAGGTGTGGAGCAATCCTTTCATCTCATCAGGTTAGTCAAGGACTCTTCCTTCTAGTCAGTGAGTTCTGTTGGTTAGTCTTGTCACCTGCTTGAAGAAGTTTCCTGAGGTATTGACCCCATCATAACAGCACGTGAAGGGCTCTCCTAGCCTTCCACACAAGCTGCAGAAATTGAGTAATAGTAGCACATTTTTCAAATCAAGTAAAAGTATTTCCAGGTTCCCTGAGTCTCCACAGGCAACTTTACAGGTTTGTATAACACAAAATGGAATTTTGAAAGCAGAATGAAATTGTGTAAGAATACTCGGAAAGTGACCAGAAGTTTCTGTAACAGAGAATATAAAGTGCTTTCTTCTAAATGTGCATGTGATTAGATCTTGGGCAACTACTCTATCATTATAGTAATGGGAACTTTTTTTCTTACAAAGTTGCATTTTTCCCACTCAGAGTCTCTTTTGACTAAATGAATTTCATATGTGTAATCAAAACGTTATGCATGTCATTATACTTGAAGTTAATTTGAGCAATTTTTGTTAAAATTTACCCACATGGCAAAAAACACTTTTTGAAAATGATTTCATGAAAGAGACCTTTAAAAGTTATTATTCTAAACATAGCTGTGCATCTTAGCTGCAGTACTCCTTTTTTTTTTTATGAAATGGGTATATTTAGATGTAAGGTGTTTTTATATCAGTGTAAGAATTACAGTTTTGTTCTGAGCAGTGACTAGAAGGTTTCATACTACTCTGCAGAAAACTTTATAACCTCCTAGAAGAGAATTTTTCTAAAAAAATGATTAGTAGTGAAAATTTGAGAATAACTTCAATAATATTCATTCATTCATTCATTCATTCATTCAATGTCTGTTGAAGGCCTGCCTTGTGTTACCCTTGTTCCAGGCACAGGGAAACCTCAGTAATTGGAAGAGTCCCCATCTCATGAAGATTATATCTTACAGAAATAGAAAATCTGAATGATGTTGTATTGAAATAATGGTATACTGTATGGCCCTACAAATTATGTGATATTATTAACAAAAATTATATTCATAGAATAATAAATGAAGAAGGTAGGTTTCAAAGAGGATTTTTTAAAGAACAGAATGTATTTTTTTT
>PVJX010025228.1:0-27173 GCA_004027295.1 Dolichotis patagonum | reverse complement strand
GGGTGAGCGGGGCGGCGGGGCAGGGGGAAGTGGAAGTAGGGATGGGATGATTAATTCTCAGCCTGCGCCGCCACTATGTTCATGGGAGATGCTAATTTGTTCTCTTCCTGGCTCACCCGCCCCTTGCTCCCCACCTTTTGTATTTTGTAATTCAATGAAACACAACCCTTGATAGAAACAAAAGGCTTTACTCTCGTATTCTAAGGAAGAATTTAAATCAATTATTAATACATTACTTATTGATGATCAACTAATGATTTAAGTCATTATTAGTTAATATGGTTAGTTTATTAGTGTTATTTACTAACTCAATTGTGATTCATCAATTAATAATTGATTCATGATTGATCATGAGTTATATGTGTATTACCATTAGTTTTCCTTTTTATTTTTTCAGCTCATTTTCTTCATTAGTACATGTTTTTAAAAAAATTTTATCAATACATATTTGCAGCACATGAAGTTTATATTTACCTTGTTTCTTTTTTTAAAATTCCCTTTCCATTCACCTCCCTCCCTCTGTCTCTAAATCCCCATTCCCCATTGTCATTCTTGTTATTATTCTTAGCTCATGTTTATGACATATAATGTCTGTATTCATTGTGAGTATTTGATGCCTCTACATAGAGTGTCTTAATTCTTCTTTCTTCCCCTTTCTCTCCCCCTCTCTCCACACCCTTGGTCTCCAGGACTCCTTTCCATTTGCAAGAGATTGATGCCATTGTCCCTGTCCACCATTTATTGTGCTTTTTGTACTTTTCTGTACTCATGTGAGAGATACCATTCAGTACACTTGTATGTCTGAGTTATATGACTCATTATATTTTCCAGGTACATCCATTTTCCTACAAATGTCTCAAATCTATCCCTCTTTGTAACTGAGTAGTGTTCCCGTAAATACCACATTTTCTTTATCCATTCATCTGCTGATGGGCATTCAGGCTGCTTTCAGGATTTAGCTATGATTAATTGTGCTGCTATTAACATTGGCATGCATATATTGCTGCAGTATGATGTCTTTAACTCTTTTGGGAAAATACACGGAAGAGGAATAGCTGGGTCATACGGAACTTCTAACTTTAGTGCTTTGAGAAATCCCCATACTGGTTTCCGTAATGGTCGCACTAGATTACATTCACACCAACAGTGTATGTCGTGTTTGCAGCACACAATTTTTACATCCCTGGTGGGGCATTGGTACGTGCACATAATGCATCTTAATTCCTTTTTGTCCGTTTCCCTTCCCTCTCTTTCCCCTCCACCCATCTCTCAACCCCCTTCTTTGTTTTGTATATGTTTTCATAATGTTTACACAACTTGTGTGGATTCGTTCTATAAAGAAATTCGCACTGCAGTAACTGTTTTAAGCACAGCTTATTCCTAGACTGTTAAAATACAAAGTACAGTGTTTCCTAACTGGCCTAAGGCAGCAGTTGCTCATCATCCCACCCGCCCATTACCCCTGAGTTCTGTCCTTCCCCAGGGGTCTCCTTGAAGGCCAGGACACCTCGCATCCTGTCACTCCTCTGTGTGGAGACTTCCAGCACTTGGAGTTTCACGCCACTTCTGCTTCTCTCTGTCTCTTGCCTCGGTCCCCTGGCTCGCTCAGGTCCAGTCCCCAGTCTGCTGTCCCCGCGGTGTGCCCACCTTCCCAAGGCCTTGGCGGCGCCCTCTCTCCCCGCAGTGTTTTTTCCCTTGGGAACTGTCATCCTGACCCTGGTGACCATTAGTTCTTCCCCTTGCTCCTGACCTCCCTGCTTACATGATTTTCCTCAGAGTGGCCTATCCCAACCAGCTGCCCTCTACTTATGCATCTTCATTGGACTTATTAGACTCTGGCATGTTGCTTGCTTGGTTTCTCCATGTCTGTTTGCTGGGTTTTATTCCTTGTTTCATAGAATGTAAGGCTATGAGGGCAGGGATTTTGTTTATCTCCTCTGCTGTACCCTTAGTGCCTAGAACAGTGCCTGGCCCACAGTAGATGGACAAAGACTTGATGATAATTCTAATGAAATGAGTAAGTACAAAATGCAAAGCTAACACTCTGACAATCAGGAAGGTGTGCATCTGCGATATTAATGAGGGCAGTGTCATTTTAAACTAAATCAGTGGGTCTGTACACTTAGGAGCCGCCGACCATTTGTCAAGAACTTCATAGCTGCTTTGCAGATTACACTGAATTGACGCCCTGTCAGTGGTGCCCTCTTGTGGTTAGAGAGCAGTATTTCAAGAGCCTGTGGCACTACAGGCTTTAAATCCAAATCTTCCCTTAGATAGCAAAGAGGGCTCTTGTTTTGTCAAAGCAGTTCAAAGTGGTCACTTTTTTTGGCTCTTTATCACCCTGCATTCTACCTTGGAAGTCTGAAGTAGCTCTGGAAAGCTGCGGAGCTGGTCAAGGCCAAATGCAGCCAGGCAGGTCTGCTGGGGGAGAGGGCAGAGGGTGCCTGCTGGAAGGAGATCACTCTCCTGAAATCAGATGGTCCTTACATACACCCAGTGTACTCTCAGTGTGTTGGCCACAGCTTGACCTTGTCCCACGTCCCCCACACTGCAGGTTTGAAGACGGCACCATCTCATACCTTGACGTGATAGCATTAAAGCATGGATTTGATGCCCTGGAGCGCCTCACAGGTCAGTGAACCTTCTCATCCACACGGAATTAGCTCTCACGAGCCATGTCCTCGAGGGAGTCCTGGTATGGGTGTGGCTCTGAAGGAGACGATGCTGGTACAGGGGAGCGAGTGGCACATACCAGTAGTAACTGGGCATTGAGTGCGGTTAAATCTGATTTGAATTATCTTCAAAATGACTTCTCAGAGCAAGGAAACAAAGAGGGTATTGTGGGGTTTTCTGTTGCTTGTCAGTGAAAAGAATTAACAGGTAGGAGACATTGTGAATCAGGAGCTTGGTAGCGTGGAGGTGTGGTATCACGTCAGTTCTCCCCTTGCTGGATCTAAAGCCACACTGAGGAGCTGGTGACAAGTCCACTGTGCCCTCAAAGGAGTAGTGGCTCAGGGAGCTGGTACTAGGAAGGCTAGGATTTAAAGCCAGGCTGACCAATGGCTAACCCCAAGTTCCTGGTCATTATCTCTGTCACTGGCCTTCGCTTGAAGTACAGCTTCTTTCCTGATTTGTGCTCTGGGCATGGACAGTTGGGGAGCTCCCACTGGAGGCTGACACACAGACAGATGCCGTGTCCCATCTTCCGGGGATGGACACAAACGAACACAGTGGGTATCCGTGGTACTGTGCTTGTGGGCATTTCTTCTGCAGCGAGCTCTGAGTCAGGCCAGGGTCCTGGCGAGGCAGGGTGGGGCTTACTGCTGGTTAGGCAGCCTTTCCTCTCTATTGTTATGATAATGGAACTCTTCAGGTTCTCAGCCTCAGCCCAGGACTGGGCAGATGGGATTCATGGACACGGGAGGGTCACCCTGATGGTGAAGCAGGGCAATGAGTGGTCATTGTCCAGGACAGAAGGAGAAGGTGGTCAGGCAAGCATTGAAAAACAAGCCTTTTCCAAGAAGTGTATTAGCAGGACCCCCCCCCCCCATCCCCAACCACAGGTGGCAGCATCTGACAGGACTTGGGGCACTTCTGAAAGCAAAGGTTGACAATCCTGGTCCATATTATAGCAAACCTTGATTTTTTTCCTATTAAATTGCTCTTTTTAAAAACAACTGTGGTAAAATATACATATCATGAAATTTGTAAATGCGCAATTCAGTACTTTTAAGTACATGTGGTTGTGCAACTGTCACCAGTACCCACATCCAAAATGTTTTCATCATCTGAAACTGAAATTCTACCTGCTAAACTCTATAGAAAATCCTTCTTCTCTCTAACCTCTGGTGACCACTAATACACCATCTGCCTTGCTTGTTCCAGATACCTTCTATAAAGGAATAATTCAGTGTGTGTCCTTCTGTGTCTAGTTTATTTCATTTAGCATAGTATTTTCGAGATTCATACTTGTTAAGCATATATTCTTAATTGCTTTATATAATTAAAGTGATTTAAACATTAACAAAAACAAAGCACAAAAATATTTTAAGAATAAAATTGTATATTTTTGCCATCTGCTACCAAAGGGTCTAAATCATTTGAACTTTTAAGTAGTGCTATATATACGCACACACATATATTTAACAAAGAGAATGACAAGAATTCCTATAGAAAAATTCTATCTAAACTATTTTTCAGTACTAAAGACTTAAACCTTTATCATATAGGCAATTCTGTACCATTTACATGAGTACTTAAAATCATCAATGTGTAGTCCAAGTTGACCAGTAGTAGTGATCTTATTTTCTTAAAAAGGAGAGAGTGACTTTCCTGTGAAGTAAATGACTGTGCTTTTCTGCTTGGCATTGAGGTGGCATGGAGAATATTGCGCGGCACACCTTCACACTGGCTCGGTACACCCACGCCACCCTGTCCGCTCTTCACTACCCAAACGGAGCCCCGGTGGTGCAGATTTACAGTGACTCCGAGTTCAGCAGCCCTGAAGTTCAGGGGCCAATCATCAATTTTAATGTGCTGGATGACAGGGGGAACATCATTGGTTACTCCGAGGTGGGTTTGCTTTTCATCTTACACCGATGCAACAGAACTGCTCTTCTCTGGAACTTGGAAGTCTTGCCGAGCCTTGAAATTTGCAGTGGAGGCCTCTGTAGCCCTGGAAGTAGCTGGGATGAAGTGTAGACGCTTCTGGGGAGCCCCAACCGTTGCTCCCCTAGTCTTTACCTCTCAATCACACAGTTCTAGCAAGCCGGGCTGTGGATTTTTCAAGCACTTTTTACTCAGGTAAAATAGGAAATTTTAAATTGGAAGAGAGAGGCTGATTTTTTTGTTACCAGTGGAACAGGTGATAGCTTGCCAGCAAGAGAAGACAGAAAAGGAATGTGGACAGAACCACAGCTGAAGTCATTTTGTTACAGATCACTTGGCACCCGATTGCGTATCCCCACGTTGTAACAATATTTTGTGGCAGATCGCCTTTTCTGTGAGAAGCAGAAATAGTCCACAGAAGCTCTTACTTCTGTTGTAGTTCATTATTAGTTCAAAGAATGCTCTTGGCTTTTGAATCTTCTTGACTTGGACTCAAGAGATGATGAACAGAGACAAACGATCTCTCCTCTGTGCAGCCTGAATTCCAGACCCACGGTAGCCAGGAGCACACGACAGTGGTCTTATTCTTCCAGGTTTAGCTGACTATTTTGCAACAATGGTAACCAGACCAGTGAGTTTGGGGGCTGAAAAATGGTCAGGGGGAACTTCTGTCCTTTCTGTTAGGAACTGAGCTAGGGGACCAGAAAGAATTTCCCTAGGAGCTGGCCTGTGAGTAGAGACCAAAATCTGAAGATAGACTTGTCTAGTGGTGCTGCTGAGTTCCTCCACACAGGGCCAGGGACCTCTTGGATACCTGACAGGTTTTTATGCCACTGGGTTGCTAGCCAAGGGTGAAGGAAGAAGTTGTTTTTCCAAGGCCCCTGGTTCAGCCAGGGGGATTTCTTCTCATTCTAATAGACCAGGGAGTCGGCCACAGTGAGGACAGTTATGGTCTTGCAAGGCTCTGTGGGAGGTCCCCTTGCCCAGCGGACATTCCAGTCCAGCGTGTTGGCTGGTGTACTACAGGGCACACCATACTTCCTTGTGGCTGCCTCTGGCTGTGCCATATATGAATTCATAGGCTTGGCCATCTGGGCACGATGTATTCATTTCCCCAGCTGCAGGTGGGTGACTCCTCTCCCTGACTTCAGCCCAAGCCACGTGGACTGAGGATCTGCTCTGGGCTGCGTGGCCCTGAGGGAGTGAAGTCCTCAACCTACAGCCAAGGATCAGGATGAACCCCTACATCCTGGGGGCTCCAGGCAATGTGAACAACCTTCCTGAGCCCCAGAGGGCAGGAAAGAGCCTTGGGAACTTCTGCACTGAGCGGCAATTCTGAATGAAGCAGAAGTTGGAGACGTTAGGAACAGGAAATAGATATCACGAGGTGTCGCTGGTGACCCTTGTGGGCCGGGCTGTGAGCCCAGGTGGCACAGTACCTCACTGGGGCTGGCTCTGAGGTCAGACTCTGCAGCCAATGCCGAGGAGCCGCTCCAAGTCCCCAGCCCCACTGAGTTATGGAAACATGGGTTCTTAGGATTTAGCCTGAATTTGATATTTTCACTTTTCTCAAGAATACTTCTATAATTCAGCTGGAGACGCTTTAAATTCCAGTAATATATTATAAAATATTTAGTAAACCTACGATAGAGCGTACATCTTAGGGTAAACTTTTGAGCTCAGATTATCGTTTTATTGTTAGGAAACAAAAGTCCAAACACTGGTCTGAAACTCCCAGGCCAGCGGAGTAAAGTGGGGTATCTGAAAATGTATTTGATCCACAGGTGGACAAAATGGCCAGCCTGTACAACATCCACCTGCGAACCGGCTGCTTCTGTAACACGGGGGCCTGCCAGCGGCATCTGGGCATAAGCAACGAGATGGCCAAGAAGTATTTTGAGGTCGGCACAGGGCCCTGTGGCCCAAGCTTTGGGAGTCATGGTGGCCACACTTGTGGCTGGTCACCTGGCTGGTGGGGGCTGGCCATTTGGGCTTATTTCTTGGGACCTTTCTGTGACTGTACAAAGCAAAAGTGAGTCATCAAGAACAGAAAATATTTTGGGCCTCGGATGTAGCACAATGGCCCAGGGCCTGCCTGGCAAGCACAAGGCCCTGAGTTTGAGTCCTGGTAAAAAACAAGACAAAACAAACAGAACAGAAGATATTTTAAGATATTATTTCTTCCTTTTTTAAAAGCTAGAATCTCACTATGTAGTTCTGGCTGTTGTTGAATTGACTTTGTAGCTCAGGTGGGCCTTGACCTCACTTCAATCCTCCTGCTTCAACCTCCCAAGTTGCTGGGATTACAAGCACGTACATCACTCTTGGCATTAAAATATCATCTTCGTGGCAGTATTTTTTGGTTCGTTTTTTACTTGCAGGGCAAAAATTTAAGGTGAGAGAGGGCTGTTAACAAGGGATATACTAGTACACATCCTTTAGTCCAGTTTTATCGCTCTTCAGGTTGGGGGTATAGTAGAATTCTTCCAGTTTCAAGGATTCTGTGTGTCCAAGAATCCCCACCCTTCCTGTCTCTCCCCAAGGCTGAGGTTTTTTACTCTAGGGTACAGCTTGTTTTGAACCATTTCATAAGAATATTTTTAGTGGCAAAGCGCCCTGATTTATTTTGGAATAATTTATAATTTGAGTTTCTATTGGTTGCTGCTGAATATTGTAGACACTCTATCCCTAACTAATCATGAACTGGATATTATTTAAAAAGAAAGTAATAGAGAGAGAGAGAGAGAGAGAGAGAAGAGAAGAGAAGAGAAGAGAAGAGAAGAGAAGAGAGGAGAGGAGAGGAGAGGAGAGGAGAGGAGAGGAGAGGAGAGGAGAAAAGAATGGGTGGGGCAGAGAGGGCCACAGAGGCTCAGAACATAAACAGATGCAGTTCCTGACACAGCTGTGCCATGTGGGACGCCATCGCTTGTCTCTGGGTGACTGGCTGAACTCACTGGGGAGGTGTCCCAGGCAGCCTAATGGTCACAGGGATCATCAGGCAGTGGGACTTGGGGGCTGACATCCTCCTGCTTCTTCTCCCCATCCCGGTAGGGACACTCAGGCTGACATGGGCCTTCTCAGTGGCCTCAGGCCGGCCACCCCTGCCCTTCCCACCTCCTGGGGGCCGTCTCAGGGCTCAGGCTCCCTTCAGTCCCAGGTGGTTAGCAAGTGTTTCTCACGCCTCAGCCCTGGTAGACTGCAAAGTTGGCCTCTCAGCGGTTCTGAAACTTTGGCTCATCTCCTGACCCCTCTGTGGGCCAGCATTGCGGCAGGTCCCGGTGAATGTTCTCCTGAAGTATTTCTCTTCAGCTCTCCGAGGCCCCTTGAAATTGGTATCAGCTTCAGTTCACAGCTGAGCAGAGTGAGATCCGGGGAGTGGGCCCTGTATGTTCAGAGCTGTGTCTCAGCAGTATAGCACATATTGGTGTTGCAGTCTGATCTCCTGGGTTAATTTAAAAATTAGCAAAATTGGTTTTACAAAACTACTTCCAGTCATGATGCATGAGCCCCTCCGGTTGACTTATCTCCTTTTTATTGCAGGCTGGTCATGTCTGTGGAGACAATATTGACCTTGTAGATGGGCGGCCCACCGGCTCTGTGAGGATTTCCTTCGGGTACATGTCCACATTTGAGGATGCCCAAGCATTTCTCAGGTTCATCATAGCCACTCGCCTGGGCTCACCAGGTGGCCAGCATGTCCCTCAGGCTAGCCCTGAGGAGGCCAGAGCACCATCTGCAGAGGGGAAGGTGCAGGACGTGCCCACTGCCACTGGAAGAGATTGTATCTCACTTCAGGAAGGCACCCACATGGACTCTGGGGTTTGGAACAACTCCAGCTCCACTACAAATACTGTGGGTTTGTGCCCCACTCTGAGCAAGGCCACCAACACCCAGCAGATGCCTTCAGAGAAAGCTGCAGGCACCCTGCCTGGGGACCTTGGGCCACACATTGTCACCAACCTTTACCTTTATCCCATCAAATCCTGTGCTGCATTTGAGGTAGGGGCCTTCTCTTTGTTTCTCTTTGGGTTCTCTAGTTTTTTCCTAAATAAACTGAAGAAAGGCTATAGAAAGTGAAAAAAGCATGCAAAACTCAAAATCATATGATGAGAGTGCTGTGGGTGTGAAAAACCCATTCTCACTTACCTTTTTTATTGGGTGCGAAATGTAGGCTGTCTTTCGAATAGGACTCTGCTTACAGGGACCCCTCAGAGGACTCCATTTCTGAGTGGTGACTACCTCACTGCTGTTAATCACCACAGCTGTAAGTTTCCCTGCATGTATGTCCTGGCCCCTTGCCCAAACCTTTGATGCTTCCTTTGTTTGATACTTAAAGCAGTCACATAAGGTGCATGGCGGCAGCATCCCCAGGTATGGACCCTTAAATTAAGGTTAAGCACTTTGCCTACATCACCTGCTGATAAATGACAGAGCAAGGATTTGAACTTGGATCTGCTTATCCTTAGGTCTTTGGTTTTATGTGATTTGCTCTGCTTAGTTGTCCCTGTGGTACCAACCTATAGTCAGTCCTCCTATATACAGGTTCTGCATCCACTGATTCCACCAACCACAGATCGAAAATATTTTTTACAAAATAAATCTATACTGAATGAGTACATACCTTTTCTTCTTGTCATTGGCCCCTAAATAGTACAGTATTAATAACTACTTCTGTAGTGTTTACATTGCATTAGGCAGTATACATAATCTAGAGACGGAAAGGTGGATGTGCATAGGTTACATGCACATACTACCCTGTCTGGTGTAA
This sequence comes from Dolichotis patagonum, assembly GCA_004027295.1. Taxonomy (NCBI): domain Eukaryota; kingdom Metazoa; phylum Chordata; class Mammalia; order Rodentia; family Caviidae; genus Dolichotis; species Dolichotis patagonum. Next base: position 17,797 of record PVJX010025228.1, on the reverse strand, counting down.
GATTTCAGTATCTCGGGGGGATCCTGGAACCTGCAGGACGACATGCACTATGTCTGCAAATGGGCTGGCCAAGTGGTTCTCATGCCTGGAGGCCTTGGCTGGCAGCTAGCCCTCATCTCCAAAAGCCTGTATCTCCTGCTGTGGCCAGCCTGAGACTGTATTTCTGTAATCTTTCTGTGTGTCCCAAGTCCCAGACTCCTGAGTCTCTGGCATGACAGGTTGTTCAGCTCCTCATCAGACATACCAAGGTTGGGGCTGTTCTTTGGCCTGCATTTCAGGGTGTTCCCATAGGAGTGTTCCCTTCAGGCTGAGACCATCAGCCAGGAGCTTTGTCCCTGCTCCTGAGCAGAGGCAGGTGAAGACTCCGTATACAGCACTCCGCCTTCAAAGCTGGTGTGCATTTTGTAGCACGCACATGAAGAAGGCACAGCAGGCATACAGGTGAGGAGGCTGAGCTTCATAAGGGTATAATTTTCCTTGAACCAGTAGGCTGATAACACTAGAGCTGCAGAACAAGTCTTGACATCTTATTTTTCCGAATTATCCTGATCCAGCCCTAGAATCAACTACTTCTCCAAGTAGTCCCAGTTCTTTTTCTTGGACAATGGTATTAAAAAGCAGGATCTGTGTACAGGCACTTGTGGGGAAGGGTTCTGCAGATGGGGTAGGACAGAATACACTCCTGTACTCTTGGAATTTTGTGCATGAACATACCTTACCGACTCAGAACAGGCTGAGGTGGAGGCGGTTGAGGACTTGGCTCTGGAGGCCGAATGGAGGGTATCTTACTTCCACACCATTGTATCCTTGCATTGCCGTCTTTGTTTTGCTTTCTTTTCCTCCCTTTCTTCCTCCAGGAGTATGTGCTGAGATGCATGGCATCCACCTGCATGTACGCACCCCTGTGTGATAACGTGAAGGGCATTTTTGAGGAGCCCTAACCTAAGTTCTCCTACCTTTTGTTTAGGTGACCAGGTGGCCCATAGGAAGCCAAGGGCTGCTGTATGACCGGAGCTGGATGGTTGTGAACCACAATGGCATTTGCCTGAGTCAGAAGCAGGAGCCGAGGCTCTGTCTGATCCAGCCTTTCATCAACCTGCAGCGAAGGATCATGGTCATCAAAGCCAAAGGTTCGAAAACATTTCATTTCCTAGGGTAGCTGCAGAGAGAGCTTTTGTAGATTAAAGTAAATGAAGGCCTTTGTGCCACCAAATATTAAAAATATTCTAAAGTGAAAGTGTAGGACAGACAACAGAAACGTTGTTTCCCCTTTGCTTTGGGAAATTACTGAGAAGAGTTAACAGTTTGACAAGCCAGTCAGAAAAGGAAGAGTTCTAATCTTGGAGTTGTATGATGTCTTTTGCATTTACTTGTCTTTGTTACTTTTCTTGTTGCTGAGGCAAAATGCCCAACCCCCCAAGTTAGAGGGGGGAAAGCATTATTTAGCTTACAGTTTATAGGTTTCAGTCTACAGTTGGGGCTCCCAGGCAGGGGGCTATGGCAGAGGGCATCACAGAGGAGAAACAGTGCATAGCAAGCCAGGCATGAAGCAGAAAGCAGCGGCCAGCCTGCCTGCCTTTCCTCGCTCCCTTTACATTCCATCCAGCCTGTAACCCTAGAGATTGGTGCCCCCCACAGCCAGGGTGAGGCCTCCATTATCCACATCCAGAACTATGCTAACCCATTTAGTTATCACACATCCTTAATCCCAGCATCACATGCCCTAGATACAGCCACCTCCAGAAAAGCTCTCCCACCCGCCCCGAATGCACAAAGCTCTGGGTGACATCTAGATGCAAGCCGTAACACCCTCCTTTTCTCGCTTCACTCAGATGTGCACTGTGGGCCTTGATTCTTCCTTGGTGGTTTTAACACATGAAAAAGTATAGACCAGTTCTGTCCAATAGAACTTTCTGTGAATATATACAACATCTACACTGCACAGTTTAGTGACCGCTGGTCACCTGTGGCCGTTGGGCACTTGAACTGAATTTTCAACTGTGTTTAATTTTAAATAATTTTGATAGCTATATGTGGCTAATGGTGACAGTGTTGGACTCATAGCCAGAGAATATAATATAATATAATATAATATAATATAATATATAATTATAGCATCTAGTTCTAACAAATCATAATGTTTGGCCACATTCTTTAAGATTCTTCTCCTCTTGTGTTCCTATTTGTGTAAGCATGTGTCTATATATATGTATGTCTTAGTTACTTTTCTCTAGTTGCTGAGACAAAAATAACTAAAATTAAAGAGGGAAAGGTTTATTTAGCTCACAGTTTGTGGAGGTTTCAGTTCATATTCAGCTGGCTCCAAGGTAGAGTGGCATATGGCAGAGGGCAGCAGTTCATGGCAGTGGAAAACAACAAGAGCAAAAAGGAAGGAGTGTGAGAGAAGATTCTTTGTCCTTTATATTGTATGTAAACTACCTGCCATAGGGAGGGTGTAGCACTCACACCCATAATCCCAGCACTGGACCATGTATCAGTCACAAACTCTAGAAGCCGCCCCCATGACTGCATGAGGCTTTGGGGGGACAGCCAGACACAAACCATAGCAATGTATATATGTATGTATTTATCCTTGTCCTGGGGATTGAACTTAGGGTCTCAACACCGAGGTATATGTCCAGCTCTTTTTATTTTTTGAGATAGCGTTTTCCTAAGTTAATCAGGCTAGGCTGAATTTGAGATCCTCCTGCCTCAACCTCTCAGAGTGCTGGAATTATAGGCATGAACAACCATACCTAGATGTCTTTTTTAAAAGAAATAATGATAAAACATTATAGATATGGCTGAAATTCTCTGTGTACCCTTCTTGGGCCTTATTCCTTTGCCTCCCTCACCCTGCCTACCATTAACAGAATATTCCAGTTTTTCCCCTAACTTGTAGATGAGCTTAAGTGATGTACTATATTTGCATATATTTATGAGCGTATTTCTTGACTGTGGCTTTTCTATTTTGGCTGTTTATTTATCCTGGACTCAATAGGCTAATATCACTATTGTTACAGAATGAGTCTTGACATCTCTGTCACAGAATGAGTCTTGACATCTCCCTCTTCCAAGTGGTTAGGCTATTCTTGGCCTTTTGTCCTCCTAAATAAAATGTAACACACATACATATTTGTGGAGCCATCCCCACAGTCAAGGTACAAACCCCTGAAAACTCCTTTGTGCTAGCCCACTGTAGCCTGCCCTGCCCTTCAAACTGCTAACCAGAGCTCCTTTCTCTATCACTGTAGTTTTATCTTTTTGAGAATGCTATATAAAAAGAATCATATAGTAGGTGACCTTTTGAGGTTGGCTCCTTTTACTTAATGTGATACCTTTATGATCCCTTCAAGCTCCACAGGTAACAGTAATCCTTCTTTATTGTTGAGTTCCAAAGTATGAATGCAACAGTGTGTTTTGTGCATTCATTCATTGAAGGCCATTTTAGTTGTATCCAGTTTTGAGCAGTTATTGTCAACTTTTTGTTTATTTAGTATTTTGAATAGATAAATGCTGTGACATTTAAAAAGTCAGTTTCTTTAGCTGCAAACTTTGGGAGCAATGTCAAGGGTGTCCTTCCAGAAACATGTCAGTTTATATAAGGCATTATGTACGAGTGATCCCCCACCAGATCTACAGTCACCAAAGGACTGATAAAGCCCAGGTTTTGGCCAGCCAGCAGCTTCTGGCCCAGCTGGGCATCCTACACCTCCCTGGGCTCTGGCTGTGGGGCCACATAGTTATAGAGTGCAGACATCCAGTGGGTGGGTGTCACCAGATAGTGCTATCCAGTTTTGAGCAATGATTACTTGAACTATAAATATTCACGTGAAGGTTTTGGGGTGCGCACACATTTTTATTTCTCTAGAAGAACTGGCTAGGAGTAGATTCTGGGGTCATATGGCAAGTATATGTCACCTTTAAATGAAACTTCTGGGCCATTTTCTAGAGTGGCACCATTGTGCAGTCCATTCAGCCCTGTATGAGACTTTCAGTTGCTCAACATTCTGCCAGTCTTTGGTGTGGACAGTATTTTAAAATTTATTTCTTTTACTAGATGTGGGGTTTTTTCTTGTTTTTTGTTTGTATTTTCCTATGGATAATGATGCCAAGCTTCTTTTTGGGTATTATTTGTGTTTCTTACATCCTTATAACCCATGGATTGTTACAGATGTGGCTAAAAGTCTAGTTGTTTACAGATTTTCTTGTTATCCTTCCATTATTGACATTTAGTTTAATTCCCCTAAACTCTCCAAAAAAGAAAAAAAATTCTGTATCACTTTAATTCATTAAAATTTGTTAAAGTTCAGTTTATGATCCAGAACACCTTTTACCAGGAGCATTGCATCTGTATTTTAGCAACTACTAATTTACTTTCTATTGCTATGGATTTTCCCATTGTGGATAGATCACATAAATGGAATCATATAATGTATGACTGGCTTCTTTATTTTGCATAACATTTGCAAGAACTAGTCATGTGTGGCATGTATTAATACTTCATTTTTTTTAATGTGGAATAATAATCCATTGAATGGATGCACCATATTTTCTTTATCCATTCATCAGTTGGCAGATATGATTGTTTTCCTAAATTATTGTCCATTTCTATATCTTCAGAAGAATATCTTCAAGTTTTTTGCCCATTTTAAAATGGATTGTTAGTTCTTTTTATTATTGAGTTGGAAGAGTATGTTATGTATCCTGCATATATGTTTGTTCTTTAGAACTGCTTTAATATTCTCTCCTTTTTGACTTTTGATAGTTTGGTTATAACTACTCCAAACTATAGTTGATCTCTTTGGTTCATTTAATTTGGCTTTATGTGGGTTTCTTGGATCTAGAAGTCTATTCCTTCTCCAGATTTTAGAAGCTTTCAGCTATTATTTCTTCGCATAAACTTTATGTTCCTCTCTCTCTTTTCTCTTTTTTGTGCTTCCATAGTGTGTATGTTTGTCCTCTTGATGGTTCTTCATAGTTCCTAAAGCTGTCTTCAGTCTTTTTCATTTCTTCTTTTGCTTCTCTGAGTTATTTCCAGTGACTGGTACTTGAGTTTCCTCATCTTTTCTTCTGTTTAGTCTGCTATTGAAACATTTGTAGCTACTTACAATTTTATGTTCTTTAGCTATTATATTTTTCAGTTATTAGGTTATTCAGTTCTCATGTTTTCTTTTTTTTTCATGTTTTCTTTTTGGCATTTAAATTTTTAAATTTTTTTTGTCCAAATCCTCATTTTGTTAGTAAATTGTACTCTTGACCTTGGTGAGTATTTTTATGAGAGTTAAGAAATTCTTCATCTGGTAATCATTTAACTCTATTTCATTCGGGACCATTTCTGGAAATGTATCTTTGTTGTTTGTTTGTCTGGAACATCTTTTACTGATTTTTCATTTTTCTTCACTCTCATGTTGGTGTCTGGGTATTAGACAAAGCAGGAGCTCAGACTTCCCAAGCTTCTAACAGGAGAATCTGCATGACCAGAGATTTTGGGTTCTCTACCAACTCTTTCTCTCCCTTAGGAGAAGCAGGAAGTTGTATATTTGTCTGCCTGCTCTGAGCAGGAAGAGGACCAAAGGTATTTGCCAGCCCAAGCTTCTGCCTCCTTTTTTCCAAGGTGGCTTAACTGTGCTGGACTCATCATAGAGCTCTAAGGAAGTGAAGGCAAAAGCCAGTCCTCTGCTGAGCACTCTCAGAAAAGTTGGGTGCTGGACACACAAACCAACCCTTTTTCTTCAGGGGAAGCTGGAGGGTGGAGATCTTTCCTGGCCTCCATGGCACTGTACAGAGGGAGGGTCTCTGAGGACAGAGTGTGGTGAACCTCCCTACCGTCTTCAGTGAGTCTGGTTTTACATTTTCTGAGGACGCAGCAGTTTTTTAGTTAGGTTCTAATTTCCCATATCTTACTCTACTAATATTTTTGTTATCTTCCTTTCCAATTTTCATTTCTCTTTTTTCTTTTTCTTAGTACATTGCTGATCTGTCTTATGTAATACTGAATGGAGTAGTGTTGGAAGCCACTGTTCTCAATTACTGACTTGAGTGGAATGCTTCTGAAGCTTCAAAAATAAGAATGATGTTTGTTTTAAATAAGATTTAATTTGTTAGCTAAAGTAGTTATTTTCTTATATTGTCAAAATCTTTATGACTAATTGTTAATTTTTATTGAATGTTTATTCTGCATCTGTTTTTTATTATTTTTTTCTTATACTCTATTAATGCAATACATTATGTTTGTGGATTGTCTAGTACTGCACTATCCTTGCTTTCTAGTCGCGGCCACCCCAGGGCGGGGAAATAAGAAGCAAGAGCGTTTCCTGAGATCCGCGCCATGTTGGAACTTAGGGCGCTGAGCCAACCAGTAACCAGCCTGCTGCCTACCGGGGCGCGGGCTTAGAATCAAACGTACCCCCCCCCGTTAACAATTGGGATCCAGGAATCTGGGTATCTCTTAGGAGGTGACCATATTTGGTACAGCAAGTGGGGGGAGTTTCCTTCTACTATCTCTGAAGGCAGATATTTTTATGGCCATTTTGCTTTGTCCTGATTAACGCTGTTGCTCTATTCAATACTCTGTGTTGATGTGTTCTATAATGTGTATTTCTTTGATTTTGCTGTACCTAGTAGAAGAACAACTATTGTGAAGACAACGAGATATACAATGTTGCCTGTTACTGTTGTCCCGGTGACCTGCTGTTATGTTCCGTGCCAATTTCACTGCATTGCCTCAATTGGCTTTATTCCATCCTGTTTTGTTGTAACTGTTTGCAGCCTCACTGTGTGTTCACTTTGTATGCCTTAATTTTGTAACATGAACAGCTATTTCTGGGAGGACAGTATGTGGTTTGTCAACTAGTGATTTCTTTGTTTTTGGGGGGGGGGTTCTGTATTGTTTCTACCCTTTTTTCTGTATTGCTTTTTTTTTTCTCTTTAAATAAAACTATCCTTGCTTTCTTGAGAAATAGAAATACTACTTGGCAATAAATTTTAAACATATTGCTAAGTTTGGTTTGATAATTTTTGTACTTAGCATTTTTATATCTATTTTTATTAGTGAAATTGATATATATGTAACCTGTCTTGGTTACTTCTCTGGTGTTGCTGAGACAAAATATCTGACACCAAAGTTAAAAGGGGAAAGGTTTATTTAGCTGACAGTTTGTAGAGGTTTCAGTTCGTCATCAGCTGGTTCCAAGGCAGGGTAGCTTGGCAGAAGCACATCCTAGAGGAGAAACAGTTCATGGCAGCAGAAGACAGAAAAAGCAACAAGGGAGGTCAGGCCTTTCTGTCCCTTTATCTTATACCGACTACAGGGATTAGGGTGGTGCCAAGCCAGTCAGTGGATTGATGTAGTAATCACATACCCTTAATCCCAGCATCACACACTCTAGATTCAGCCACTTCTGAAAAAGTCCTGTGACCTCATGAGGTTTGAGGGGACATTTAGACCTAGACTATAATGTAACTTTGCATTGTTTCCTTTGTGTTTGAATTTGGTACCTAGAATATTAGAATATATTATTTTAAGCTATTATAAATGTGTGTAGCATACTCATATATAGTATGTGTAACGAAGGAAAAAGAATAGTTTCCAATCCTAATGACGTAGTAGGGTTTTTTTAGGCATTAGTGACCTGATGCAAGAATTTAATTTAATGCTTTATTTTTTACAGCTTGAGGCTTCATGTCTGCCCGTCTATTTATAAAGGATTTAAGATAGCTTAGAGAATTATGACCTCAGAATGTGGAGTCATGTGGAGTGGAGAAATCTTTCAAAGTAATTTATAGAGCATCACAGGGACCGTGAGTCGATTGCTCCAGGGCAGGGTCTTCTGCCAGGAAGCTGCCTGAGGCACACTCTGCTGGTGGTACTGAATAATGATGAAGAAAATCTCTGTGTTATAAATTTCTTTTTCATGTATGTGTTATAAATTTCTAAAAGCCAGCCGTGCTCTTGATCCATCCAAGTTCCGGAGTCATTAACATTCTTGTAGGTGTCACAATAATGGGCTTTTCTTGCACAGCTGTTCATTTTGTCTGATGATAAACCCTTTGTTCATTAGGGATGGAGCCCATAGAGGTGCCTCTTGAGGAAGATAATGAACGGGTTCAGATTTGCCAAAGCAAAGTCTGTACAGACAGGTAAGACTCTGAGGTAGGTGACAGTCCTGGCTATAGTGGGCATGGTGGCACAGAGGGAGGAAAGCCCTGCCCTGTATCATCTGTCCTCTGCCACACTCCTCATCCTGTTGGTGGCACAATCCATTCTAACCACATGGGCTCCTTGGTGTTTTTCATAACTACCAAGCACATTCCTGAGGCTTTGCTCTTGCAGTTCCCATTGCCTGGGTTGCTTTTCCCCTGTTTCTTACTCTGTAGCACTCAGTTGTGCCCCTTCACTACTGTCCCTCCACCAGGCTGTGCCCCAAAGCTCTCTTCTTAGAGGACGCCATGACCTCCCCCAGAAGTTGACCCCTTCCTCTCCATTTGTCTGGCTTTATTCATGTCCTTCCTGTTTATTGTTCCTAGTACATTCTATTTGTTCATTTATTTTTAGCTTTTCCCAGAATTCCTATGTTCTCCCCACAGAGCCTGGAACAGAGCTGGGTACAGAGTATGGGGCAGGAGCACAAAGTACACCAGGAGGAACAGTTTAGAGGCCACTGCAGCAGCTCAGAGGAGCCCCATGGTGAGGGAAGAGACTTAGTTCACATTTTTCCAAGACTGGCTGCTGGGTACAAGGTAGTTGGAAGGGGGTAGGATGCAAGTGGGAAGGCTGGTTAAACACCTGAGCAGGCAACATAGGTGAGAGGAAATGGAAGCTTGGACCAAGGTCAGAGGGAAAATCAAGTGGGCCTCAGGTTTATATTCTGGAAATACACCATCTAACCAAGTTGCTGAGTGAATGAGGAGGCCGAGGGTGAGAGGTATGTCAAAGCATCCCTCAGGCTTCTAAAGTGGAGCATTCAGATGGCAGACTTCAAGTCCCGTACTATAGAGCTGTGCAGTGTTACCTAATTTACATTGTTGATGATAAGACATCTGCTAACATCTAGGAAATGTAAAGTGGGGTTGAATGTAATGGCTTTTCTATTTTATGACTTGATTATCCATAGTTATCATCCTGTTCTTGGAATAAATCAAATATCCATGTCCCTTGCAATCTAAATCTGATCTGTACCTGAATAGCAAAGTTTACAATCATGGGAAACCTGTCCCATCTAATACCAACCAAATTCCCACCCATACTATGGCAACTGACTATAGAATGTACATTAAGGATTTCTATGTACTGAAAAGATTTAAGGATACGAATTGCCCATTAGTTACTGCAGTGAACTTGATAGTGGGTGGGGTGTGTTTGGTTGTTGGTGATACTCCATGCTATCAAATCGGATTACATTTCTATCTCCACTGCTGTGGACCTATACAATCTTGCCTATCGTGACATGATATTTAAAAAAAATTTTTTTGAAAACCATGTGTTAGCATTTTAATGAGCCCCCTTGTCCTGTGGCTTCAAGCCCTTAATCTCCTCAGCTCTTCTGCTCAAGAATCTGGCCTTCACGATGACAAGCACTTTGTAGCAGCCCGATCGCACTACGTCAATGATGGGAGCTGCTCCAGCCTTGTTTTGGCAGCATTTACTCGAGTCTGCTCACTGACCAGTGTCCACAGTTTATCAAGGTTGACAGTTGGGCAGAAGCTCTGGTTTCTCTTTAAGTGGTAATGCCTCATGCCAACCTTCCCTTGGATATTTGTCCAAGTTGATCCTGTGGTGATGCAGGCCTGCTGCATTACCCCGGCCTCCCGGGTGCTTCTGGTGCTTGCCCATGTGGCCGTGGCTGTGGTTCACATGGCCCCGAAGCTTCCGGCTCTTCCTTAGTCTTGATGGCATGTCAGCGGCCGAGACGAAAGAGCATGATATGATATTTTATACTCAGATACTAGAGCTACATCTAAATTGGACCTGAGTGATTAGTGTCTCTGGGCAGAGGAGCCCAGAAGAGGGCATGAAGATACTGGAGAATGACTAGGCCCATAAAATTGAGTATCACAGGCACTGGTCTCCAACTTAAAGGCTGAAGAGTTGAGCACATACTATAGCTTCTTGCCAACACTTGCTATAATTTAACTGTTTCTGCCAACTTAAACATTAATGACAGCACATTCTCAATGAGAGTAATGAATTTGGGGCAACTTTTTGCCATGTTGCTGTTACTCACCTGTCAATAGAAGTGTAGTCCTGGAGGGAGACCAGCAGTTACTCATCAGGCTCCGCCCTGCTTGTTCATTTCACTCTGCGGTATCTGGGAGCAGTACCTTCTTCCTGTTAATAGAGCTTTTCAGATGGCCAGGGCCAAGGATCTGTCCTTGGACCAGTGGGTACTCAGTGTAACAAACATGGACAGGGTGAAGTGTCTCAACGCGCAGGAGAGAAAGATACACAGAGGAGTCCTGCTCCCTTCCTCTCCCAGAACAGGAGGGCAACTATTTTTCCTAGTAAAAATTAAAGATAAGCTAGGTTTTCAACAGTATTATCTTGTAATCTTAAGATATTAACAATTTTGCATCATAAATTCCATTGGAAGATTCTACATTCTACATTTGTACATTTGGAAGATTCTAGAGGATTCCCAAGTCTTAAATTGGGTCAATAAATGTGCTTATTCTAGTACCTTGTAGGCATAGTGTTCAGTTTGCAAACCAAACACATCAGCCACATGATCTGGCTGTGAGGGAAAATGTTTCAGTCAGGTTCAGTGTGCAAAACCAGGACATATTTCAAGGGCTTCTTCACTCAAAATGCCTCTTGGGAAGATCTCAAATTCTAAGCTTCATGCTTCTTAGTGTCAATAATTAATATTTATAAGGAGAAATTTCTACAGTGTTTAATTTGGTCCAATGGCTTCTCTCAAGCCACACAGCGTAGGGTTTCCTGGCCTTGATCTCCTGGCAGCCCCCAAGCCACCTGCTGCTCCCAAGGGGACTCAGGGAATGTTTTTGTTTTATTTTATTTTAGTCTGACTTTTTGTCGTGCAGATAATTGTTCTTAAAATACTACATAAAAGTTCACCCTTTTTCTCTATTTTCTTTCTTTTATTCCTTCCTTTCCTTCTTTTTTCCTTCCCTTCTTCCTTCCCTCCTTCCCTCCCTTTCTCGTTTCCCCTTTTTTCCCTCAGGGTAAATACATATGATTGTGGAGAAAAAATTTCAAGCTGGTTGTCCAAGTTTTTGGGCCGTCCCTGTCATTTAATCAAACAAAGTTCAAACTTGCAACGAAATGCAAAGAAGAAACGAGGAAAAGGTATTATTACATTTGGGATGGGTTCTCAGAGGGCCGGAACCCTGCTTTACTCTGCGTACATCAAAAACAGACATGAAATGTCCTCACAGGGTGACTAGCTCACGTGCAGAACGCAGGGGCAGTCATCCTTCAGCAGGAAGCTGCCGGGGTGGCCCCCGACCAGTGAGACTGTTGGGTTCCACAGTCCCCTATGGAGGGAGGCTGAGGAGGGGGTCACACCAGCTCAGGGGTTCAGCCCAGTTCCGTGGGTGTAGGAGCACATTCAGTTTTGTTAAACAAAACATTAATAGCTTCAGTGTCCTCAGTTTAGATCTGGAAAGAAGAAAAACCAGGCTTCTAATTTTCAGTTCTATCACCAAATAAAGATGAAATCTTGGCAAATCGTGGAATCTCTTGTGTCTCAACTCTGGAACTTAACTACTCAGAATTTTGAGAGTTGTGGCATCTTTTTCCCATCACTGCCTGTTAGGATGCAGGCAGATGGTGGGGAAATTGGAGAGAAGGGATGCCAATATCTTATCTTGTGGCTGCAGGAACCTTTGGAGAATTCTAAGCTCGGGAATTTGATGACATCACTTGTGTCTGAAAGGTGCTCCTGGTGTGGTGGGGCAGCTGCCTCAGACAGGAGACTCGGGGAGCAAAGAGGCCAGTGGGAGGTGGCCCCGAGAGTTCTAGTGGGAGATTGAGGCCTGGGCGAGGCAAGGTGTTGGGTGCAGAGAAGAAAGCCTGTCAGCCACACGGTACAGGAGCAGGGACTGTCACCTGTGACTGTACATCAAGCATGCCACTAGTGGTGCAGAGCTCTCTGGGCCCTGAACTTCAAACAATTTTGTGTTGATGCAATTTGGCAGAATTTTTTAAAACTATATTTCCTCTTTATATATTTTTATATTATTACCTGAATTTTGAGAATGTTTTAAATATTTGCATAAGTGTGATTTTCAGCACATTGTAAACATACAGGGCTCTTTTCAATAGAGCCAGTGGAATCTCAACACCACAGCAATTTGACTTTCATGAGTATTCATTTAAAATATATGTATGTATGTGTGTGCATATATATATATATATATATGAATAAACTGTGTTTTAGTCATTAGAAATTTTCTTTCTTTCATATTCCTTCTTTACCTAGTGTTGTTTCTACTTCCTCAACAGAATTTTATCTTAAAGTTATATATTGTATGCTTGGAAATCTTTCACTGATTGCTGTATTATATCTCTCTAAAACTAAAACATAAGTTGAAATACCTAAAAAACTTTTGAAGCTTGCTGAGATTCTAAGGGTCCAGAATCAGGAGACTTCTGGGTTGAGTTCTTAACAGTCCCAAGTTGATCAAAGTAACATAAGTATATTATATGTTTTGAAAAATAATTATTAAACATAAAGAGCAAAAATTGTTGAAGATGAATCTCTTACTGACCCAGCGGGGCTCCTTGCCATTGGTTCCCTATGGGTGAGTGGCTGTCACTTAGGGCCAGTGTCACTGTCTTCTGACAAACCTTGCTTAAGTAATAAAGAGCTGGGGAAGGAAGGAGTTGGTTAACACACTGTCACTCAAACCCTCTGAGGTCCTTGACCGAAGCACAGGGATCTAACATTAAAATGCCTTTAATCATCTGCCCCTTGACAACTTAATTAGCTTCTGCAAGTTTTGTGGCTAGTAAAGAATCAGAATCCATCTGATCTATAGAAGGATCATTCACCCTAGCTTTGGAGACTTTATTTTCTCACTCCCAGCTCCAGAGTTTTGAATGAGGCTTTTGTTTGCCACGCTGAAGATTTTCATCTTGGCCCTCAGGGGCAGTGTGCCTTAGGAGACCCCGAGAGGGGCTTTTGTGGAGGGTGCACCTCCTTTTTCTGACAGAGCCCTTTTAGCAAAGAGGACAGATGGAAGAGGACAGCCTGGACATTCTTGTGTACTCCAGGGTCCATAGTCCTAGTCTAGAGGTGGCTTATTAGGTCTTGGCCCAGTCAACCCTTTTGACCAACAGTGTGAATAAGGATAATGGGGGCGGGCCCATTAGACAAAGCCAGGCTGCCAGCAATTCTGATGGCCTTTGAAATTTTCTTTCAATAGTTTTATCTTTTTCCTTTCAGTAGTTTTAAATCTTCTACCACTTATTTCAAAGTCGCTATCTTTTCCCTAATTAGATTCAGAAGTTCCAAATAGGCCTGCTGCCCTGTCGGGCTCCTCTCCCTTGTCCTGTGTGGTGGGGAGCGTGGCTGTAGTCCTCCACCAGTCGGTTCCTCTTCTAAGAAACACCAGGTCTCCTTTGCTGGAACAATTTCACTTCAGCATTTTATCATTGCTGTTTTCATCAGATAATTTCACATTCCTTTTGGGTTTTGGAAGATTTAAGCCATGCTTAGAACGTTATCGTTTTTTGTCAGTGCCCATCCTACCTGGTAGAAATAGCATATGCCTTTTGAAAATGTAAATTTATGGAAAGGAAGCTTCATTAGCATTCCCAAAAAGCAGCTCATAATACTTCCTTCACTTTTAGATCAGTCTGTTGGTGTAACAGCCACCCTTTCCTTGGTGAATGAGGCACAGTACCTGCTGATAAACACATCGAGCATTCTGGAACTTCATCAGCACTTGAACACCAGGTATGATGTCTTCCCCAAGACTAGCAGACCAGGGGAAACATGCTCACCCCTGGGAACAAGGCCTGACACCCATGGAGGAGGGAGGATCTGCGAGAGACAGTGAGGCCAGACCTTTCATTTACAGATAAGAAACTGAGGCTCAGAAAAAGTCAGCATGTAGTTTTGACCAATTCCCATTCATTTTTCCAGGGGTTCTCATCTATCTTCTATGTTAGAGTACTGTTACTATAACAGATACCTGAGATAACTAATTCATAGAGTTTTAAATAGTTTTAGAGAGGTCAGTCTATCCTCAGTTGGCCCTGTGGCTTTGGGCCTGTGCTAGCATATCGTGGCAGGAGCACAAGACAGAGGAAACCCTATTTCCTCTGGGGGGGGGGACCGGAAGAAATGAGAACCCCACAATCCCCTTTGATTGTGAGCATACCTCTGATAACCCAAAGGCTGCCCATGAGGCTCCACCTCTTAAAGTTTCTACCACTTCTCAGTAATACCACACTGGGGACCCAGTCTTTACCACATGGACCTGTGGGATACACTAAAGATCTAAACTACAGCATCTTCAGAGCTCCTGACACCTTCAAGATTCCCAGTGGAGCTTTAGCTTTCATTTATTAATCATTCAGTTTCTTAATATTTGGTTTAATTGAATTGTCACCAACGTGACCCAATTTCCTTGCCTACCTTCCCAGTGTCCCCTCAGACCTCTGGCCTACTTCACAGTCATTTTGAGGGTTGAAAAAGAGAAGATATGAAAGCCTTTCAGGACTGCTGGTGTACTTCATTTGTAAGATGTGCTGTCAGATGAAGAAAGCACGCCTGCCTCTCTCCCTGGCATGGTTCTCTGCTGAGGAACCTGACAGTGTTAGCGGGTCAGCTCAGCTCTGGAAAGGATTTGGCTGGGCAAAACTTTTTGCTGTTCTTTACAGGAAACTAAAATACCAAGGTAGCCAGGAAATTAGAGAAAATAACCCAGCTGTTACACCAGAGCTGTCTGGGGCACGTGCTCCAAATTCTTAATGCACAGACCAGAGAGGTGGGTATACACTTCTAGGAGCACCTGCAGCCAGGAATCCTGGGATTGTCATGTGCCGTGTAATAATGGGCAGACGTGGACACTTGAAAATGCACAAATACAGCTTAATGGAAGTGGCTGAGGGTCCCTCCTGGGTCTCTCTAAAGATGGGGCTGTTGATGGTAATTCTTGTTTGTAGTCTTTGGTGAAATCATACAACAGCATTTTCTTGCTGTGGGCCAGCTCAGCCTCCTAGGGAGTAGAATTATGATGCAGCTACAGGGTCCCTGGTGTTCACTGTGTTTTCCTAGAGTGTGGGGACTCTGTTTTCCAAGTACTCAGACCAGGAGACCAGGAGTCTGCAGCTTTCTGCTCTGTGTCTCCCATCGCATTCCTCCTGCCCCATGGTAAGATTAGGCTTTTTTTGAATCAGTATTTATTAGTATGTGTTTGTAGTACATAATGATTACATTCATTGTGAGGAGTTGGTACATGTAGATAACACATCTTGTTTTTATTCTTTTTCCCCTTGGGGTTCTTGATGTGGAACGATTGGGGACTGGGTTGCTGCAGCCCTGATTCTTGCCAGGAGGGCAGCATTTCCCACCAGCTGGTTTAGAGCAAGGCTGAAGGGCAGGGCAGATAGTCAAAGGTGAGAGGCGCAGAGCCTGTGACTGGTACTGTATGTGGGAGGTTCCCTGTGGCCCCTGCTTGGTTTGTCTTTGTGGTTGATTTGCAGATTTGATGGACTGTCATTTGCATGCTAATTACCATGGCTTTCAAACAAGACTTCTCCTTTTATAAAACACAAAGGAAAGCATATATAACCCAGAGGGTAAATCTGGAGTCAAAAATTTTGACGAATGGAGAGTCCTTTTTTATTTGCTTGTTTGATTTGAGACAGGGTCTCTTTACATAGTTCATGCTAGCCTTGAACTCACTCTGTAGCCTAGGCTGGCCTCAAACTCATGGCGATCCTCCCGCTTTCACCTCCTGAGTGCTGGGATAACAGGTGCATGTGTCACTATGCCTTGCTAGAGGAATGGAAAGTGTTAACCTCCTCATTTCAGTTGAGGAAGCTACAGTCCTCAGAGGTCATGGATGCTGCATGTGATTATGGAGAAGTTAGACTTGATCCCTGGCTTTTCTTGTGCTCTTTGCTGGAAGGAATTGTAATATCTCTGACAATCATTCTCCCTTAGGCTGTGGCCTTTCAGTTCTGTCTTCAAGGCAAATTCCACTATGCTCAAGGGTTGCTCCAACCCTGAATACACACCAATTCATTAAAAAATGTTTATTGAAGTACATGAAGTACAAATGAATGAATTTTTAGAAATATGCCCTCATGTAACCAGACCAAGTAGAGAACATACCCCCGGAACCTCCCTTGTACTGCTTTTAGGTCAATTCCACTGACGGATTAACCCCTATTTGAACTTCCTTCAGTGGAGGTAATTTTACTTGTTCTTGGATTTAATACAACAGGGTCATACAGAGTATGCTTTTTTGTTGGGGCAGTTTTAAGATCTATCTTCAATGTATTCTTGTGTGGGCATGCATCAAGCTTTTGTGACAATAAAAATTTAAACAAGAGTGTTAAGAATAGCAAATGCTGGCTAAAACTGCAAATAGGATGGAAGTTAGAAATATTGTCCTCTGTGTTTCTTTACGACGTTTCACTATCCAAAAGAATGTTTGGTCTTAGTGCATTGTATGCCGCTGGTAATTCAGCTCTTTAAATGCTCAGTTTTGTCCCACATATTAGAACTTATTTTCTCAGAAGTTAGTTCACTTTGGTCCATTTATCTGGTTTCTAAGACCCTTCATTTCTTCAGCCTATACATAGTTACCCTTTTCCTGGTTCTTGCGAGCATCTACCTGGAAGGGAGATCATATCTTGGGTGGAAGGCATTGATATGTCTTTAACAGGTGAGTGAGTGTCTCAGCTTTCCACTTGTGATGTAAGTTTGTTCTGACTGCCTGGATATCAGGCAAGAGTAGAGTTGGTAAAGTCAGGCACTGCATGGCAGGCATGTCGATTATTACTGCAACAACCCAATTATCTTCATCCACTTAGTCATTTTGGTATGTCTAAAACAGTGGTGAGAATGGAAAGGAGGAATTATTTCCAATGAAAGATCTCATCTCACGTTTCCGGGCCAATATCATTATGAATGGAACAAGAGCATTTGAAGAAGAGAAATGGGATGCAGTCTCAATTGGTCCCTTACATTTCCAGGTAAGTTCTGGGAAGTTCCATTACCCTTTCTCTAGGGTTATCAATGACAGTTGACCTCAACATCAGACGTGGATGATAGCAGGTGAGCGTCCCTCCCTATCCTTGTCTCTTACCCACAAAATCTCAGCAAGAGGGGATGTGACCTTAGCAATCTGGGACATCTTTTGGGATCATCCATCTTTTACTCCCCACAAGGGTAGCAGTGGAAGTTTTCACAATGACTGTTCCCCGTATCTCCATCAGAGAGGTGGGTGCCATCTCTACACTGTCATCATATCTAGGCCTGAATTTGCTTTCTCAGAATGCTTTGTGTTTGTGAAATCTCATCACCCTGAATATTGCTGGGCTTTCTGACTACATGGCACTTATGCAGGGAGACTCAGAAGTCTTGGAGTCCCTTGGTGCCTGTGACCTCTACCCTCTGCCCTCTCTGGAGCTGGGGAGGAGATTTCAGTCATAGGCAAGACCACTGATGTCATCTCTGCCCAGGCTTTAGTCTGTAGAACCTTTGCTGTATCTTCAAAGATGTCAGAAGGGGAGGAAATATGTTAGGTTATTATTCGTACTCCTCACATAGCTGACAAGACCCTGTGAGATCTGCCTATCAACTTTCCCCAGCCC
>PVJX010025227.1:0-27167 GCA_004027295.1 Dolichotis patagonum | reverse complement strand
TCAGGCGCCGTCCTCAAGGCCAAACTGACTCAAAACTCAAAGCCAGTCAGGGGCTGTGGTGCGTGTCTGTCACCCCAGCACCCAGGAGGCTGAGACAGGAAGATCGCCACAAGTCCGAGGCCAGCTTGGGCTGCTAAATGACATCTGTGTCAAAGAAAAAGAAAAGGGGGAAAAGGGGCTGAGGGCAGAGCCCAGTGCCAAAAAAGAATCAGGACGCCTGTGAGGCTTGTGTCCACCGAGTCCCTGCAGGAAGAGGCCCAGCAGGAGATGGACTGTGGACATCCGAACGCACGCCGACACACTCCTAGTTTACCAAGGGGCTCTGTCCCATTTACCCCATCCTAAGCAGAAAGTGTCACACACTTCCTGTGCATCCTGGGCTCTGGCTGCCCCAGCGTCAGGCTCAGCTCGCCCTCTTACGCGCCCTCCCAGGGGCAGTGGCCCTGGCAGAACCCCGCAGAACCGTCTCCAAACAGACTAAGCGTGAGCTGAGGGGCTCGAGTGAGACGCCCTCTGTGTATAAACCCGCTCGAGCGGGTGACAGAGCTGTGTGCACGGGGCCCACAGCTGGGGGGGATCAGGGAGTCCAGTGCCACAGGCTGGAGACCCCGCAGCACTGGTGTCACGGTTCAGAGGGGATCAGACAGCACTGGGGACCCCATGAGACTCCCACCACCTCGCAGTGACTGAGTGACATTTCGCTGTGTGAGGGCCATGACCTCATCTGCTCACCTCCCCTCACCCCCGGGGCCCTTTGGGGGGCTTTCACCTTTGGCCACAGTGAATAATGCCACACACAGGAGTTCACTCGCAGCCAGGTAGGACAGTCCTGGCAGCCTGGGAGGCTGAGGCAGGAGGATCGCCAGTTTGAGCCCAGTGTGGGCAGTTTGGTGACACAGCCAGAGCCTGTCTCAAAATAAAAAGTAAAAGGGGCTGGGCATGTGGCTCAGTGGCAGGGCGCGTCACAAAAGATGAAGTAAATGAATAAAAACAAAAGTTCAGTGTTTTCAAACACAACAAAGGTCACAGACAGTGACCCTGACAGAGCAGTCAGTGTCTGGAGCCTGTCACCACCGAGCAGCCCCTCCAACCCCAGGGGGAGACCCCCTTGCCCCTTCCAGCGTGTCCTGGAAGCCCCTGGTGTCCCGCTCCCTCTCGTGACCCTCAGGGCGTGTTGCTGGCTGGGTCCTGTACCCTCACACTCCCCAAACAGCCTCAAGAGGCCCTGGCTCGGGGGCTGTGCTCCAGGGGTCTTCAGGGCACCCGGATCATGTCTGCACCCCATTTCCCTCCCTTTGGACCCCAACCATCCCACCACTGCTGTTTTCTGGGCTATGTTCTCTTCCTGCCAGGACCCCAAGGCTGGCTCAGGCTCCCTCGTCCTGCCTCTCTATTAGGGCACAGGAGGCCTGCCTAGGGGACAACAAGGACGTGTCTGGGCCGCTAAATCTTGGGAGTGGCCTCCATGCCCACCAACAGGTGAACAGATAAAGAAAACATGGTAATCACATGCAGTGGAATACTACTCTGCCATAAAGAAGGATAAACCTGAGTCATCTGTAGGGAACGGGTGCCCCTTGAGACCATAAAGCTAAGTGAAAACTCATAATACTAAATCCGACACACAAGCTTGAATATCAGAGTTTATCCTACATAAGAAACCCAGAGTACAAGTAAAGAGCAAAATAAAAGATAGCTAACAAGAACTTGGAGACAGATCTTTCTGGAGTGTGGAAGGGACTGGAGACAGAGGAGGAGAAAGGCAGGAAGGCAGGTACCGACTCCCAGCAGGACAGCGATCGTTATGCACCGCAGCGTGGACTCCTGCAGATAAAAATTAACCTCGGAGGAGCCAGGTCCTGATCTGCCCGTCAAAGATGGAACCGAGGGTGGAAGTGGGACAAGTAGGCGAGAGGGCAGATGGCGGGAGGGTCGCGGCACAGGCTGAGCCTTCCTGGCGGGCAGCGCCCGTGCAAACGCCCTGCGCCCTGATGGACCCGCTGGGGAAAAGCTGGAGGAGCCAGAGCGGCGGGACCACAGCGGAAGCCAGAGCAGAGGCTGTCCCCATCCGGGATGCAGGTCTTCGTGCTAGAGTCCGGCCTGCTCCCCACAGAGGAGCGGCCCACAGGGCACAGCTGGCCTGGGCCCTGCAGGGGCACAGGACAGAGCTGCAGCAGAGTCCGGCGGGGACGCAGACCGGGGGCGGTCCCTGCCAGGGTCTGAGCAGCACGGGCGTGGATGGTGACCCCGGTGTCACTGAGGGACAGGTCCATCCGGGATCCCAGCCAGATCCTGACCCCACCGGGCCCCACAGGAACAGCCCAGGGGCCCTGCTAGCTCTGGCCACGCCTGGGCTCCCTGCAGAGGCACGGTCGCCCCTGGGCTGCTGAGGGGCCTGGGGACATCGTGGCAGGCCAGGGTTAGGGTTGCTGCGGGGGGGCTAGGCCCAGGAGGGGCTCTGCAAGGAGGTGCAGACCCTGTAGAGACAGTGCTGTGCCCATGGGCTGCCTCTCCTGACCTCCCCATGGGCGCACAGAGTCTCGGAGCGGGGAGTGGGGGGACAGGGGCTCCCGGCTCTGGGCTTCACACGGCGGTCATTGGTAGAGACGTCGTGGTGGGAAGGGGCCGGGGGCCGGCAGGAATCCATTTCAGGAAGAAAATCCTAGCCCATCCCCCAGGCACACAGCGCAGCGGGTTTGGGGGGCGGAGATCAGAGGAGAGGTGTGGCCTGGGGGGGAAGGCGGGAGTATCCCGCAGACTGGGGGAGCAGAGAGGGAGCAGGTGTGGGGGAGCCCTGTCTGGAGCCCCGGTGAGCACAGCAACACGGAGACACTGGGAGAGGGAGAGGGTGTCCAGCCCTGCCCACTGCCTCCTGCCCAGACCTCGAGTGCCCCCGCACTGGACCCGCCGCTGGCCGCAGCCGCCCCAGGTGCAACAACTAGCCGCCCGGGAGGACCGTGGAAAAGGGGGCCGCGAACCGCTGGGCCCCGCACCGGCCCCGCAGAGCGCAGCGTCTGTGTAAACAGAGCCTGCGCTGGAGGAGGAGCCCAAGTTGGGGCGGGGTCTCCCCCCCCTCCCCCCCCGGGCCCTCGAGGTGCCCCAGTCCTGTGCTGTTCCTCTCCCCAACCCTTTCTTTTGGGGAACAAAAGAAGCCCGAGTCCCTGCTCCCGACTCGTGTGCTCTGACAACACCCGCGGCGGAGTCTCAGGACCCGCCTGCAAGTCGAGGCAGGTGCCGCTCGGCGGAGGGAGGCAGGAAGGAGGCTGGGGGAGCCAGGGCGAGGGGTGAGCCCTGGGGCACTGCTTCCTCTGGCACCCTGGGGACCGGCCGAGCCCGCTGGCTCCTCTGAACCGAGCCGCTGGCCTGCAGGGGTGGTGAGGCTCTGGGGACCCCAAGGGGGACAGAAATGAAAGTGATGGTTTAAATTCCAGTGACAGTGAATGACCACACGGTCCACCGCCTGGAGCAGGACGCACTCTGCGTTTCAGGGGAGCCCCACCTCGTTGCAGAAGGCGCTACCAGCCCGCATCTCGGGGAACTCGACCCAGGGCCCAATCCTGAGTGAGGCGGCTGCAGGCGACTTCTCCTGTCCCCTCTCCCTTGCTGCAGGGCCCGGGCCCTTCCGCTGTGACAAGGCGCAGGAGGTCCAGGCATGCAGAAGGGCAAACCCTGGGGACCGGGTTGCCCACTTAGATGAACCCTCAGAGTGGCCGATGCAGGAGGAGCCCCGACTGCGGAGCGCCAGGAAAGGGACAGGCGCAGGAGAAACGGCCTGGGGGAGAGGCTGCAGATGTGGGTGACGCCCGGTATCCGCTGTCAGTCGCCAGCTCCCCCCTCCCGCCATAGCCCCGTGCCGGAGCCCTCCCGTGAGGCTGTGCCCGGGTCGGGCCACCTCATCCTGACCACGCCGGCGCCTGGCCACATCTCAGCAGCCTTGCCAGGGTCCTCACAGGAGTGCGGACCTCGCAGTCCCCATGCTCACCGCTACAACTACCCACTTCCTACTGTTGGAACTGGCTCACTGCGGCAGACCGCAGGGCGGGGAGGGCGGCACCAGGGCTGAACCGGGGCCTGGGCGCTGCGCTGCAGCCCCGGCCCGGCCCGTGTTTACGTTTTGAGACGGGGTCTCCCTAAATCCCTGAATTGTCCAGGCTGGGCTTGAACTCCCAGCTCTCTGGGATGACAGGGGTCTGCTGTCACGCCTGACTGCAAAACTTTACGTTTCTGCTCGGAAGTGTCCCCTTATAGTGTCCAGGGACAGGGGAATAAGATGAGTAACAGGCACGTGGGGCACCTTGGGGATTCCTTTGAGGGATTCTGTTTCCCTTTTATGGATCAGCAAACGGCCTCTGAGAGAGAGAGAGAGAGAGAGAGAGAAATGTGGCGAGCTCTGCGGGGGGTGGGGGACGGGACTTCCCACTAAGTCGCTGTGGTGAGCTTTGTCTTGGTCCACGGCAGCCTGGACCTTGGGGGCGGCTCTGGCTCCAGGGACCCGCGTCCCACGCTGAGCAGACACTCTGTAAATATTTGTGCAGTGAAGCACACAGATGATTAAATAAACGAAATTGGAGCGTTTTATTACTTGACTACTGCGAGCTGTTAGTCACCCGGGTTGCAGAGAGCTTTGGGGAGAAGATGCCCGCTCAGGCTGAACCCCGGAAGTGGGGCAGACGATTCATTTTCAAGTCAGTTCGTTTTTTTCCCCATCAAAATAATGACTGTGTTTACCGTCACGTTATCTTGAGACGTTCAGCGGTCCATTCACTCCCAAAGTCTTGCTTGAATGTTGGTTACTTTTGCTCCAAACAAACTTAAAATAATCATTCACTCCCCTCCCCCAGAAAGCGATTTTCCAAGTCAGGACTGTGCGGGAGGGGCGGGCGGCTGGGACCAAGGCCGAGGCGGGCAGGGGCCGTGGGCGAACCTCACAGTCGCTGTCCCCACCCGCGCCGTCCCCTTCTTGGGTGAGGACTCGCTTGCTCAGGTGCAGCGCCCGGGTCACCGCTGTTGGTGTGGGTGGCGCTTTCGGTGACTTCACCTCCGACCCCGGTGTCCTTCCCAGGGCTGGGAACCCCCCCCCCACATGGAAAAATGTCCTTGCTTTTCCACTCCCTGTTCGCCCCGGCCCGAGTGGCCGTCGCTGAGGGACGGACGAGCGCCGCAGTCCCGGATCGGAAACGGACTTCGGATCCGCGGGGCAGGCGAAATCAAACGGAAGCGCTTTCCCAGGGGCGCCGGGAGCGGCGGGGCGCAGGCCGCGGAGAACGCAGCGGGACGGCTAGGCCCGCGTTCCGTAAGACTGCGCCCTGGGAACTCCCCCGACGGAAACGCATTTTTGAAATTTACTGAAACCCTTTGGAGTGGAGGAAAGGCACGTGATGGCCAAGGCTCGCGCGAGGCCGGGAAGGGCCCGAGCCGGGTGCGGGAGCGGGAGAGGAGCGCGCGGAGGAGAGGAGAAATCGGCGCCGAGAGATCGGAGGTGCAGCCAGCGCCAAACCTCAGTGGCCCCGCAATCCTGTACTTTTTCTTCGCAAAGCGTTGCCGAGCGGCGCGCACAGCGGGCCAAGCGGACGGCGCGCTCCAGATGCGCGCGAGCGGCCCCGCCCCGGCGCCCGGGCGCGCCCACCTGCGTCGGCTCCTACCTGGAGCGCGCTCCCGGTGGTGGGCGGGGCGGATGTCGGAAGTGACGTCGGCGGGCGGGGCTGCGCGTACCTGGGCAGCCGGCTGCTGCGGGGCGAGGCGCGCGCGATGGAGGGCGACGGCGGGGGGCCCTGGGCCCTGGGGCTGCTGCGCACCTTCGACTCGGGCGAGTTCGCGGGCTGGGAGAAGGTCGGCTCGGGCGGCTTCGGGCAGGTGTACAAGGTGCGCCACGTCCACTGGAAGACGTGGCTGGCCATCAAGTGCTCACCGAGTCTGCACGTCGACGACAGGTCTGGCGGGGCGCGCGGCGCGGGGCGCGGGGGAGCCCGAGGGAGCCCGGCAGCCGGGACGCGCGCCTTGGCGAGGTCTGGGTCCGTGCGTCTCGGGCTGCGCTAGCGGGGGTGGGGGACCTGGAGATCGGGGAGGCCAGGACCGGTGCGGCTCTGTCCGTGCCGCCCTGGCCTCCAGCATTTGGGGTCCTCCAGGGTTTCGGGGTTCCAGGCCCAAGGACCCTCCTGCGCGCTGCGGTCCGCGAGGGCTTAGCAGGATTGCGGTGCGGGCGCCTGGCTTTGTGAGCGCGGTCAGATTCACCCCGTCATTTGCGCCGAGCACAAATTGGCCTAAGACGCTAATTACCTCGGTGGGAAGTACCGGCCCGGCCCGGGCCTGTTGTGTCCTGCGGCCCAGGATCCCGATCGCCCCGCTTCCTCGCCGCGCACGCTCGCCCTGAAGACCTCAGGTGCAAGCCGAGCCCAGCGGAGGGAAGGGCCGGGCGAGGGGCAGCAGGGCAGAGGGCTGGGTGCTCCGGGAAGGAGCCCCGCCGATCCCGCCGGATTCAGGGGCCGCCGTGGTGGCCTTCGCCTCCCGTGCGGGATGAGGTGGTGCTAGGGTTCTCGGACACATTTTAGTTTCAGATTCCATTGTTTATGGTAAAGTTTGGATCGTTTACTTGTAAACTTCACTTCAGTTGCGGGCCCTTAAATGAAGTTTGCCCGCTGCGTGGAAGCCGCCCTTGTGTTCTGCTTTATTAAACTTCAATGGGAGTCGTTTACGTTCTGCCAGGGGGTGAAGTGGAGATTCCCAGACCGGACAGACTTAGACTCGCAGCCCCGTCTGCCCTCGGAGCAGCGCTGCGGCCTCCAGCCGGCTTCCATGGCCCAGCCTGTTGCTGCTGGGGTCTCTAAGGTCCCTGTGTGAGGAGGCGCAGTAGCAATGCGTGTGTCTGGTGGCAGTGAGCATTGCTTTCTGCGGCGAACAGGCCCACCTGCGCCCTGTGTGTTTTATCGTTAGCCAGGAGGCAGCCGCACGGGGCCTGTAAGCGTTTCTTGGAAGCTGCGGTAGAGAAGGGCAGCAGCAACAGCCCCAGCTGATTTGCCTGTCTGAAGTTGTGCAGGGGTGGGGGTGGGGGTGGGGGTGGGGTGGGGGTGGGAATCCTCCTTCGCTCTGTGTGCCCCTCATCCTGGAAACTCAGGCTGGCAGTGTGCTGTGTTTATTTCGATGAAATCCAAACCACTTGAATACCAGCCAGCAGTTCAATTCTGAAAGCTGACTCCGGAGGGGCATTTTATGCTCTCGGGCACCATTGCCCGAGGGAGTTGTCTGGTCTACGTGAGATTCGTTCACGAAGAATGGAGCGCAATTTCTGGTATTGGAAGAGCCAGGTAAACAGGCGCTGCCCCAGGCTGAGTCTGCAGCCTGCGCCCTGGAATCTCTTCTGCCTCCTAGCGCCGGCCTCTCGCGTCCTGCGTGGCCCCGTTGTGGGAGGGTCTCTCCACTCAGGCGGGTCCCTGTGGATCTTGCAAAGCCTGATTAAAGTGTGTTGTCCCTTCCCTGGAAGCCTGCCCTGCCCTGCCTAGAGCAGGCAGGTGTCAGCTTGTCCGAGGAGGCTGGGTCGAGGTCAGCAGCCCAACAGGAAGCCGGAGCCTCCTGCCCTTGGCCTCAGGGGCAGCAGGCTGGAGCTGTGTGTTTGCTCTCTGACCTAGAAGGTGGTCAGCCCCTGCTGTGCGCGTGGGGCCACTCCTGGGGTCAGTCCTCCTGGGGTCGGTCCTCCTGGCCTGCATTCTGCAGGAGGCCCTGCCCAGGCCGTGGTGGCCATCTTGCAAGGCACCCTTAAGCCTTGCAGTAGTTGTGCCCGGCACATTTTTCAGTGCTCCTTTGATGCCCTCTTCCACCCCCGCTTTTGCAAGTGCATGCCTTGAGGAAGGCGCAGGGTTTTCCTGGGGCTTCCCAGGAGGCACAGCCATCCTGGCTGAGGCTTGCCTGCCTGCCAGCCACAGGTCCTGGGCCTGTTTCCAGGGTGACTAGAGTTGGTTCCAGCTTGTTGCCTAGGAAGGGAGCCACCGTAGGGTCAGGTGTGAGCCAGGCTGATTTTCACTGGCCACAGACTGGTCTGCTGGGGTCTCCTGGCTCCCGATGGCTGCTCTGGCCCAAGCCTTTGACCACCCCAGACCTTGTAAGTGCATCTCCACAGGTGTGGTCTGGCCAGGGCCCCTGTCCAGCTTTCTTGGGGTGGGGAAATGTCCACTAAAGAGTTCCCTGGGGCCCCTTTGGGTAATCACAGGTAGTAACATGCATTGACTGAGTTTCCCCTCCTTTGGGGATTTAGTGCCTTGGATGGATCCTGCCGTCTGGCTTTGGGGAGAATCCGGCCCCATTCTTACTGGGAGGGGGCAGGGTCTGCTATGGGACCCAGAGGGCAGTGTTCTTTGAGGTAGAACAAAGCGGT
This sequence comes from Dolichotis patagonum, assembly GCA_004027295.1. Classification (NCBI taxonomy): domain Eukaryota; kingdom Metazoa; phylum Chordata; class Mammalia; order Rodentia; family Caviidae; genus Dolichotis; species Dolichotis patagonum. Next base: position 18,802 of record PVJX010025227.1, on the reverse strand, counting down.
CCCAGGTCTCTCCCCTCCCTGTCCCAGGCTGAGAGGAAACTCAGAGTAACAAAGCACCTGGCAGGCCAGGCAGGCGCAGCTCCCAGTTGGGCACCAGCTAGTCGGGACGAGCCTGAGCAAACCCCGGGTTTGAAGCTCTCCTGCTGACACTTGGACAAGCCTGATTCTTGTCAGTTTTAAAAATAGCAGTGTGGGAACCCCTCGGAGGCGCCCTGGGAATGTAATTGGGCTGGCGCGCCAGGCCCAGAGCCAGCTCTGCTGCGTTTTCCGAAGGTGGCTCCTGTCCAGGGCTCTTTGTTACCTGAGCGCCCTCCCGGCTGCCCGGCCTCAGCCATTCTGCGCCCCTTTCCCAGGGAGGGAGCTTGGCCTGGGGACTTTGTGTCCTTTGTGTTGGGCAGAGAGAGCTGAAGTGCAGTGCCGCTGTCTGTGACATTTCCCCCTGCTCTAGTACCCTTGCCCTGTGCTAGCTCAGCAGGACGAAAGTAGAATTGAGACCAGAAAGTGGAGCTCTAGACTGGTCCTGTTCTGTTCCCGCCTGGAACCCAAAGGGGCTGGGGGCTGGGGCCTTCTGTCCTTCCCTTCCTGCCAGGAAGCCAATTAGCCACCCTTTCCCTAGCAGGGAAGGAGGAAGAGGGGAGGAGGAGAGGGAAGATGACTCCGACCCCACCCCCCACAGCGTCACAGCTTTGAGGTTGCTTTAATTACCTTGATCTTTGAGGTCCTGGCCCAGAAGTGCCTGCTGCCGCTGCTGCCCCGTGGACCCAGAGAGGCACCATCTGGTAGCGGTGGCGGCGGTGGCAGCGGTGGCAGCGGCAGGTACCCTGGACCTGGCACCCCCAGGCCCGCTCCTGCCCCAGTACGGCCCAGGGCCAGGCTTTGAAACCTCTCCAGATTCCAAAATACTGGTAATCATTCTAAAGCTACCAGCTGGGTGTGGTGGCACGTGCCTGTAGTCCCATCTCTCTGGGAGGCTGAGGCAGGAGCAACAGTGATCCCAGCTCAGGCTAGGATGCAGTGATTTAGCAAGACCACGTCTCAATATTTTTAAAACTTTTTCAAGGGCAGGGTTGTAGCTCAGGGGAAAGGCTTTGGGTTCATTCCCACAAGAAGTAAATAAATGAATAAATAAACAAATAACATTTTAACTCCCCCAAATTTATACAGTTCCTTTTATGTGGTTCGAAACCTGAACTGGAAAGGCTGCTGGTGAGGGGGTCGGGGGGTGTGTTCAAAGCGTAATTGTACCAAGAGAAACAGTGCGTCTCCCTGAAGGGAAATGCCGGCAAGGGAGCCTGGTAGGCCCCCGAGTCCCTAATACAGCGGCTCCAGCTTCCTCCCTCGGGCTTGGCCCTCGGGTATGGAGCCTGGGTGCTCAGGACTTTGGCTCCTGGAGCTCCTGCAAATGCCAGCTGTTGCCCACAGGGTCCAGGCGGAGGCCTGCCTGCCCCAGGCTTATCCAGTCCTGCAGGGGCAAAGAAGATGATGTAAAAAAAAAACCAAAACGTTTTTTATCTGGCCATGTTTGCAGTACATAAGATCCTCGCGTGGAGCTGGTGCTTGTACGCAACATATCCTCGTTCTTTCCACCCCTCCTCTTGTCCCCTCCGTCTCTGCCTCCCTGTCCCCTTTGCAAAGGACCTCTCTCTGTTTCCTAGTGGGCGTTTTCTTCAGATTTCTCGGATGAGAGAAGGTAGTTTTGTCCCTGCTTCCTGTGGTAGTTGATTTCCTCTGGGCTCTGTGGACCGCCGAAGACCTTGGCTGGGGAAGGGGACCCTTCCCGCCTCGGTGCTGATGGCAAAGTTGCTTTGGGAGACCCAGCGGGATCAGCTTTCCGCAGCGCAGCGGTGGTGTCGGCCCTGTAAACTGTGGTGATTGCCTGGGCCCTGCTGGAGCTGGATGGAGGCGGGGAGGGGGGCGGGGAGTGTGACGGCTGCCACCCAGGCTGGTGACTGCTGGGCCCTTGGGGCAGGTGAGAGAAGACTCCTTTTTTTTTGGCAAAGCCACTCAGATCTTTAATAAGATAGTCCCTCTTAACTGAATTGACTTTCTTCTCAAAAGACACCTTTGTTAGCCCTCAGGCTGGGTCAGAGGGGCCGCTGGAAGGCCTGCGTCCCAGCTGGGAACCCCTGAACACAGCCGTGAGGTGGGGGTGCACCATGGCCAGGTTCACGACACAGGGCCACTGAGCCAGGAGGGTGCCAGGGCTGCTTTGTTACCCCCAAACACCTTTGCCAGGTGCGACATGCAGATGGGTTCCTTCCCTGCCTGGGAGAGGGGACCTCAGCACCAGGAGGGGTGGTGTCTTCACAGATCCCCTGCAAAATGTACACAGGCAGGCACAGAGATGCCCCCTATCGCCTCCACAGAGCCAGAGTGTCACACACACACACACACACACACACACACACACACACACATTACATTGTGAGTCCAAGGCCACCCTAAACTGCATAGTGACACCCTGTGTGGGAAAAAAAAGTTCACACTAATGGCGTAAGGGGGGTGGTCCGTGTCTCGGTCCACACTCTGCCGCAGCCTTTGCCAGGCATCCCGGAGCTGCTCCTTGATTCCAGTCTGCCCCTGCCAGGGAGGAGCAGAGACCCCTCTGTTTAAACAGATGAATGGGTCTCAGTTTGGCAGACGGGTCCTTGAGAGTAACACACTTCCATCTCCCTCACCTCTCCTGTCACCCCTTGTCCTGCTTCCCCCCAGCTTCACCTGCTTGTGGGGGGGGGGACACCTCAATCTATGTGCTGCTGCTTAAGGCAGAAGGAAAACAGAAGGCCTGGCTTTCATTTGGAACAAGAAACAAAGCGAGCATCAGGTGGTGGCAGGTGGCCTCCTTCTAGGAACTCTGCCAGGTGACAGTGAGGTCCCCAGCGAGGTCCTCAGGTGGGTGTCAGAGGAGAAGGAGCTCTCCCAGAGCTGTCAGTTCCTCCTTTACCAGTGCTTCTGCCTGTGACCTGGGCCGCCTCTCCTTGCTCCTTTCACAAGCTGGCTGAGTCAGGAACAGGCTTGGGTGTCTGGCCCAGTCTGCAGTTGGTCACCGGGCTGGGGAGGGACGCACGTGGCATTCCCCGTGCTGCCTAGGTCCTCCGGCCTGGCCTGGTCGGTCCTGTGGCTGCTGGGAGGAGACTGGCTACCCTGAGTATACTCCAGGCTACTGGAGTTTCTTGCTGCAGGGAGACCTGGCGCAGCCCAGGGACCCCGAGGTCCCTGGAGGCCTGCTTTCCAGTCACCAGTCCTTCAGCCCACGTGCTGAGAAAGCAGGCTATACTGAGTGCACCTAGGGCTGGTCTCACAAGAGTCATCCCCGAGGTTCCTTTCACTGGTTCCTAAGGCCAAGGTCCACACTTGATCCCCAGCGGCACCTCAGGGTGAGCCCACGGTGCTGGGCTCCCCATTGACTGCATGAGAGTTTGGTAAGCAGTAGACTCCAGGGTCCCCGCTTCCTGCAAGGGGAGTCTTCCTGTCTGGGGAGCCTGGAGTGTGGTTCAGGTTAAGAACCCAGGTCCGACTGTCTGGCAGAGGATCAGTTCTCAGCAGGCCCAAGGGTGCAGGGTGGCTTCCGAGGGGCCCTGGGGCCCTGGCAGGTCGGGGTGTGGGGGTGTCCTGGTGCCCCAGTGGAGCAGAGCGGGGCTCTCTGAGGGTGGCCCTGGGCGTTCCCGTCAGGAAGCCGTTGTTACTAGAAAGTCAGTTTCCCAGCCCGGAACAGGTTCTTAGGAAGCCAGGCCTACGGGGCCACGTCACTGCCAGCTTCCGGGGTGTTTTCTGTGTGTCCTGCCAGCTTCCGGGCTGTCTCCTGTGCGTGCGTCTGTTTTGGAGAATTGCTGACCCAGATCCTCAGAGGGTTTGGCCTTCTCCCCCGGTGCTCGCTGGGACTTTGACCCCAGCGCTGATGCAGACTGTGGCCCTCTGTGATTCTCTGCCAAACACGTGTCCACACCAGGAGAGTGACCCTGGCCGGGCCTGGCCGTCCCGCACTCAGGGCTGGCGGTCCCCACCTCACCACTGTGGGCCTCTTGAGGTCTCCTCACCCCCATGTGTACATAGTGGGGAGATGTCCTGGGAAAGCCATTAGCGGAGTAGGTGGCGGCTGTGCTCCGTGAAGCCGCACCTCCTGTAAACGTAGGACTCAGAACCTTCGGCACCAGCACTGGCGGGCCCCAGTGCATGCTCAGGAGACTTGAGAGCCTGATACGAGCAGACATCTGTACCCCTGTTTATGCAGGGGTTCAGCATTATTTGCCCATCAGCAGATGAGTGCGTGACCGGTACACAGGACTCTCCTGCAGCGGGCGCTGCTCAACCACGCAGAAGAACAAGTTCTGGGTGCCGCTCCGACGTAGCAGGCTTGAAGTCCTGCTTAGTGAAGCAAGCCAGGCGGGCAACAGACACTTAGGAACGGGCCCCCTGGTCTGGGCAAATTTGCCGGCAGGAGGGTGGTGGCCAGGACGGGGGAAGGGGGAGGCCTGGGTGTTTACCGGGAGCCAATCGCACTGGCAGAGACGGTGGCATTGGTTCCACCGTCAGGAGCATGGTGTGTGTGAAGCCGTGCCCTGCACATGTGTGACAGCTGGAGTGACGCTTGCTATGTCACGGTGTTTTACTGCTGTAGAAAACGCAGCTGGCCGCACCCTGCTCTTCCGTTACCTCTAAGTAGAGTTGGGTCTGGGGATAACTGGCCAGTAGAAGCTCTGGGCTCACACAGAGAAGCTGGCTGGGTCTGTGGATGGACGGCCAGCTGCGGCTTTGAAACTTGCCCTAGCTCGTCCACACCAGGGTGTGTGGGCACGCATCTCCTCTCTGGCGCCCCAGCATCGGCCCAGTCAGCAAATGGCGTGCACATCCTCTCCCTGCGTGCAGAGGGCTTGGGCCACCCGGGACCGCAGACCCCGGTCGGCCCAGTCTTTAGCTTTAAGGGGTCGGGTGCACATGAGCGCTGTGTGTGCGCCTGACCGTCGCACGCCTCTCACACCTTTGCACCTTTTCAGGGAGCGCCTGGAGCTCCTGGAGGAAGCCAAGAAGATGGAGATGGCCAAGTTCCGCTACATCCTGCCCGTGTATGGCATCTGCCGGGAGCCCGTGGGCCTGGTCATGGAGTACATGGAGACGGGCTCCCTGGAGAGGCTGCTGGCCTCCGAGCCACTGCCGTGGGACCTGCGCTTCCGCATTGTGCACGAGACAGCCGTGGGCATGAACTTCCTGCACTGCATGTCCCCGCCACTGCTGCACCTGGACCTGAAGCCCGCCAACATCCTGCTGGACGCACACTACCACGTCAAGGTGTGGCCCATGGGCTCCGGGGAGGGGGGTGCATCATCACTTCCGGGCCTGGCCAGCCCTGCAGTCCTCAGCGGGCTGTGTGGGTCACGGCCTGTAGATGTCCCGGCACCCGGCTGCAGCAGGTACGGAACCTGATTCTCACATTGTAAGGTTCTGGCTGGAAGATGGACCTTCTGCCCCAGGTGTGAAGCGGGGGCTGGGGCCCCGGAGATGCAGGTTAGGCTTCCCGAATCTGGGGCCTGTTCCCTGGGGTCGCAGGACTTGGGTCAGTTCTCCTGGCAGTGCCAGTCCTGTGTGCCCAGAGAGCCACAGCCCTTTGCTCCCAGACGCACGGTCTCTACCAGGACAGAAACCGCCAGCACAGAGCTACCTTGCTGTCCTGGCATGGGTGGTGGCGCTGGCTGAGCTGGGGTGTGGGTGGGAGAAGCTGCCAAGCACCACCACTGGAAGTCGCTGCCTCTCCAAGCAGGCGTGGGGACGTGCAGGGGGCCGCGTGGAGCCTCCTCAGAGGACACAGGATGCTCGCTGCCCGCGAGTTGTGTTGTCCCGGCCTCTGGAACTGGAGGTGGTGATGGCTCTCACCTGTGTCGCTGTGTCTGGCTGCTGTGGCTGCTCAGCCGTGTGCCTGTCCCTGTCCCCGTGCACTGGGCGCTCGTCTCCTCCAGGCTGGCATTGCTGTTCAGCTCGGTGTCTCCCTGCCCTGGTACACAGTGGGTGCTTAATGCTTGCTTGTCGAGGAGATGTGTGCCTGCTGGCCACTCTTGGTCCTCATCTGGCTGTGAAGGGCTGGCTTGGTGGCCGTGCTGGCCCAAGTGGCCGGGAAGGGCAGGAAGTGACGCCTGTCCCTTATGGACGCAGCCCAGTCCCTGGCCTGAGCTGCTGCACCCCGCCCCAAGAAAGGCTGGGTCAGCCGAACGCCCTGCTTAGTCACCACCGAGGAGCCCAAAACACCAACAGAGGTGCGCTCCCGTACACCTTTCTCTGGTGTGTGCATAGAAATGGCTGCCTGGTGTGCAGAGGGCCGAGTGACATCCTTGCCCCTCGGGACAGCTTTTGGAAAGTGCTTACTTGGAGCAGTTGAGGCAGGACACACCCTACCTCTACCATTTCCTGGGCCTCAGGTCCATGCTGCCTTCCTGCACCGGGTGTGCCTAGAGCTGAAATTTCATCCAGCTGGCCGCTCTGCCCAGTGTTACAAACGGCCTTGATGTTAGGTTACTGCCTCATCACCATGTCAGAGGCAGTAAGGGGCCTTGTTAAAATAAGGGCTTTAAGCTGTCTCGCACCTGGAATCCCTGCACTCTGGGAGGCTGCGGCAGGAGGATCATAAGTTTAAGCCCAGCCTCAGCAATTTAGCAATTTAGGGAGACCTTTGTGAGAGTTTAAATGGGTGTCTGGGGAGGGAACACAGTGGGAGGGCCCCTGTTAGCGGGCACCGGGGCCCTGGCTTCAGTCCCTAGCACCCCTAACTGACTGGATAAAAAGGGCTGGGGGTGGAGCTTGGTGTGAGGCCCTGGATTCAAGCTCCAGCTCCCCCCACGCTGTGGACGTGGAGGTAATTTAAGTTAAAAGTGAGCTGGCAGTCCCTGTTGGTGTATGCGGTCTGTCCCGTCCATCCTCCTGTGAGCCAGGGGCAGATGCCATAGCCTGAGCGTATCTGTCTTTGTAAGGTGGTGCCAGCTCTGCACTGGCTGTTGGCAGGAGAAGAAGTGGCACATGGCAGGGGCTGGCCGGGCACCAGGGTCCCTGTGTCCAGGCCTGTCTTTTTCAGACGTCTCAGGTGACTGACAGTTGTCAGCGGCAGCTTCCTGTGGCCCTGAACCTGTAATGAGGATGGCAGCTGCTGCTGGTCTGCTGTGGACTGCGGCACAGTGCTGGCCCACCCTGAGGACCAGGCAGCCCCCCCCCCCAAGGCCTCTGCGGAACCAGCAGAACCAGGCACCCAGCGCTGGTACCTTGCGCCCCGGAGCCTGCCCTGCCTCAGCCTAAGTGTGGAGAAGAGCACGGCCAATCTGTTCCCAGGGGGCCTTGCCACCTGCTGGGGCTCGGCTCAGAGTCCCTGGCAGCCCTGAGTCCCCAAGCCAGCGGGGTGACGCCACCAGGCTCCTGGCCCCCCTACAGAGTAGGTCCTGGCTCAGCTGTGTTTCATGCTGTGTCCTGGGCCTACATGAGGAGGAGCCAGGAGTGGATGCGGGGCTCACACATCTCTGACCCTGGGGAAGGGAGAGGGTGGCTCCCCCAGCCCCCAGGCTGGGCTTCCCATTCACACCCACAGCCTGGGGCTTCTTCCACACCTCAGGGCATCCTGTTGTTCCTCAGGAGGTGGGGACCTGGGCCAGCCAGTGCTTCCCAGAGAGGCCCTGGGCTCCTTGGCCAAGGTGCAAAGACGCCAGCCCCCTGTGCATGTGAGAGGCAGCTGGGGGCGCCAGAGCCAGGCGCTGCTGGCTGGCGGGGCGGTTGTGTGGGCCGTGTGTTTGAAGAAGGAGCCGCCAGATGTCTGCCGGCCACAAAACAGTCGGGCAGAGCACAGCAGGCCCGGGGCAGCGGGTCAGCGAGGTGTGTGTTTTGTTTGCTGAGGCTTCCGAAGGTTTGCTGTCCTTTAAAGGGCTTGCCCCCACTTGCCGCCAGCTGGAGGCTTGCATAACCAGTCTCCCGGCCGGGCTGGAGCCCAGGGCTGCGCTGCTGCTCTCTGCATGGAAAGGCTGTGTAGAGCGGTGCCGGGCTGCCCCGCGCCTCTCTCCGCACTCTTGATGCAAGCCGTTCCTGACTTTCCCTGCACGCTGAGCCCCGAGCTCTCTGGTGTCCGCCTGGCCTGTGTGGCCCCCTTGGGCTAAGGCGCCTACTGCGTTGTGTGTTGCAGATCTCGGATTTTGGGCTGGCCAAGTGCACCGGGCTGTCCCACTCCCACGAGCTCAGCATGGACGGCCTGTTTGGCACCATCGCCTACCTCCCTCCCGAGCGCATCCGGGAGAAGAGCCGGCTCTTCGACACCAAGCACGACGTGTACAGGTGGGTGACCGTCGGGTCGGGGCTCTGCCCAGGCCCGTGCTGCGGGGAGGACGTCTCCCTGCCTAGGCGGTGGGGCTGGCTGTGGAAGCAGCTGCCCACGCCTGCACCGCACCGCGTGCACTGTGTAGTTTTCCTGTAATGTGGGCTTTGTTGCTCGCCTGTTGGGAGAGCCCACGGATCCGTGAGTGTGTGGGTTGCGACACAGGCAGTGTCCACACGCCAGGAAATCAGGCGGCAGGACTTGGGAGCCTCAGAGCAGTGCCCTCTCCAGATGGTGGAGGTTGAATGACGAAGGCCTCCCGGAGGAGGAGACTAAGGGAGCGGCAGGCAGCAGCGCCCCAGCCCACACGGGGCTGACCTGGCCCCAAAGCATCCGCTCCACCTTCCTGTCATCCTCTGTCCCCGACACCACCCGGCTGACTGGTTTGACAGTTGCCATTGTCATGCGCTGAGCTTGCCTTGAGTGGTGACTGCTGGGGATGCCCTCCCTCTGGATGAGTCACAACCTGCAGTGCCGGGCAGAAGAGATGCTGCCTTAGCACTGAGTCCGGGCCTGTGAACCTACGGAGCTCCGTGAATTTTCAATGTCAGTTCTCTGCGGCAGTGTGGACACTGCCACATCAGTGCTCCGGGGTGGGGGGACAGGTTTGGGACTCTTCAAAACAAATTATATCAGAAAAGCCAGGCATGGTGGCACATGCCTGTAATCCCAGCCCTCAGGAGGCTGAGGCAGGAGGGTTACTGCAAGCTTGGGCTACATAGTGAGTTCAGGGGCACCCTGAACTATACAGCGAGACCCTGTCTCAAAAAGCAAGAAAGAAAACAAGCCCAAAATTGCATCAGAGGGTGTTCTCTTTTGCATGTATCTTACTTGCTGTAAATATGGGCTTTATACACGCATACTCCCCGCCCTGCAGCGGGAGAGGGCTTTAGAGTGCAACTGGGCTGCTCCTTCCTTGGTGGCCCCCAATTTCCCCAAGGGGCACAGGTCAGGACCGGGCGCTTGGTCAGCCCCACCAGAGGGGAGCAGGGAGCAGGGCCAGGAGGTGTGGTGCCCGCAGTCCATGCAGTGAGCACGCAGTCCATGGAGGAGCCGAGCGCTGGGGGCTGGACTCCTGGGTGGCCTTGCTGGGGAGCCCTGTCCTGCTGGGGCCGACAGTCCCGCCTGTTTCTCTTGCAGCTTCGCCATCGTCCTCTGGGGTGTGCTGACGCAGAAGAAGCCCTTCGCAGGTGAGTGGCCCACTGTTCTCGGCACTGTCCCCAGGTCAGGGCCTGCTCCATTCTGCTTCGTCTTCCCCATGGGACCGGGAGCCCCGGGCCACCAGGGTGCCTGGACAGCACAGTCCCCACACGGGGAGGTATAGGTGGCTGTGCGAGTCTGTGTCAGCACCACTTTTTCTTCAGTGGTAAAATACATGTATCATTTTGCTGTCTAAAGCCTGTAATTCCCCACAGAAACACAAAAGAGAAACATTTTTTAAACATATATTTTTAAAAACCCAAAAAATTTTTAAAAAGAGGTGTGCAATTCTGTGGCAGTCAGCACACTCACCGCTATCTGGTTCCAGAACATTCTCATCGCCAGCAGGAAGCCCAGGCCTGTGAGTGGCCGCTGCCATCCCTGCCTCCAGCCACCAATCTGCCCTGCCTGGGAATTTACCTTTTCCAGGTTTTCCCAGCTATTCCCCCCCCCCCTTTTTCTTCTTCTTCTTCTTCGTCTTCTTTTTCTTCTTCTTCTTCTTCGTCTTTTTCTTCTTCTTGTCTTATTCTTCTTCTTTGTCTTCTTTGTCCTCCTCCTCCTCCTTCTTCTTCTTCATCTTCATCTTCATCTTCTACTTCAGTTAACAACATAGGCAGAACAAAGTTTTATACAGTGGCTGTGTCTCAGTGTGCATTCCGTCAGGGTGCTCCCATGGCTGACCTGGTGTAGCCTGGCCACTTGCCATGGACCCTCAGCCCTGGTTTCTGTCCTGGGAGCCCAGTAGCTTGACTCGGTTTCCCCTGAAAGCCAAGTGGCTCTGAGGCAAGGTCTGCCCTCTACTGCTGGGTCAGCATTTAGACCTTGCCTGGCATGCAGGAGGGCCTGGGTTCCATGCCCAGGGCAAAAACATAAATGAAAAACAAAGGAGCATAGGGCCCTTAGGCCTAGGAGTCCCTGCTGGCGGAGGCAGAGACTTGGCAGCAGCACAGGTGGAAGCGCCAGGCAGCAGGGACCCTCCTGGCACGCAAGGCCTAGGGAGTCTTCGGAGCCCCAGCTCCCCTCCCTTGTGGAGCCGTCCCTGTCCCTGTCTGGCCAGCCTGTCTTTCCCCTTGCATGCCCCTTTCCCCCTGCAGCATGAGTTCTTTTCAACACAGCCACCTGCCAGGTGGACACAGCCTCGTGTGGGGGCCATCACACTGTGGCAGCCAGGTGCAGGGCGGTGGGTGAACATTGGTGTGGCCCCCGGCACTGCCGTTGACTGGCCAACTCCCCGCACCAGCTGCGCCTTGGAAGGGCACACACGGCTATGGAGCAAGGGTGAGGGTCCCGCTTGGTGGGTGGAGCGGAGTGAGGAACCCAGCCCTGGGGGGCATCCTAGGCAGAGGTTGAGGCCCAAACATGCCAGCTGTGAGCCATATGGCCTAGCACCTGTGTGCCCACGGGTCGAGACAGGTGGTCTCCGGCATGCTGTTCCCTGTGGACCCAGGCTAAGGAGACCCAGTTTGCACAGGGGAGGCTGTGGTCCCCCACCCCTGCCTCCTCCATCCCTGACGGGGCCCTGACGGCACCTGTCCCCGCAGATGAGAAGAACATCCTGCATATCATGGTAAAGGTGGTGAAGGGGCACCGCCCCGAGCTGCCGCCCGTCTGCAAGCCCCGGCCTCGAGCCTGTGCCCACCTCCTGCGCCTCATGCAACGATGCTGGCACGAGGACCCGAGGGAGCGGCCCAGCTTCCAAGGTGAGTCCTGCAGCGCCCCGGGCCACAGAGCCGACCGCCGATGCCAGCCAAGGAGCAGGCTGGGCTCTGCGCCCCCTGGCCAGCTCCAGCTGCCACCCTGCGCCCCCAGCCAGAGCAGGAGCTGCCCATAGTGCCCCCAGAGTTCTCCTTGGAGACTCGGCGTCCTTGGCCTGGGCTCCCTGTCGCCCAGCTCTGGCCCTCAGAGCAAAGAGTCTTGGGCACAATCGACCTTGGTAGTCATGTTTTCATGTTTAAAATGCAGCAGCAGCACAAAGTGGGGCTCAACTGCCCGAGGGGGCCCTGCCCTAAGTGTGGCAACCCTACAGGTGGCTGCCTGGGGCAAGGTGGGGGGCTGGGGCACCAGAGAAGCTGCCGCTCAGAGGCCCTGTCCGCAGAGGTGCCCGGGAGGCCCACGGAGGGGTGTGCCTCACCTTCTGTTTCTCCTCAAGAAATCACCTCCGAGACCGAGGACCTGTGTGAGAAGCCGGAGGAGGAGGTCAAGGAGACGCCCCAAGACCCGGGCAGGGGGAGTTCCCCAGAGCCCAAGAGCGAGGTAACGGGCTGGGCTTTGACTTCGGGGTTCTCCAGGCCGGCTCCTTCCCGCACAGCCCTGGGCAGCCTGCCCTGGTCTCCTCCGCTGAGCCCGGCCTCCACCCAGCGCCACTGAAGTGTGTCCACGGTGCCTCTCAGGGAGGCCGGTTGGGGTTTGTGTGGCACCCCTGAGCAGAGAGGGGTGTGTGTGGGTGAGAGCCGGGGTCAGGGTGTTGGAGGGGACGGTAACCAGGTGGGCCTGGTCCCCTGATCCAGCAAAGAAAAGGTCCAGTCAAGGGACGAGGCTCAAGGGGCGGGGGCAAGGCAGAGGGACAGGTCCAGGGAGGAAGCATGAGTCACAGCAGGGCTGCTCTGCCTCGCTCTGCCAGGACGGTCGCAGCTACTGTCCTATGGCTGGGCCCCAGCCCTCATGCAGCCCCAGAGCAGACCCACGGGGCTGGAGGGGAGGTTGCCAGGGCCATCGGCTGTGGGGGGTCACCCAGCCAATGCCAGCTCCCCGTGGCTTCTCGGCTGTCGTGGTGGTTGGGGTCTAGCCCCCGCTTCTGCTCCTGCAGTGTCTTCCTGCTCTGCCTTCTGTATAGAAAGCACTGTCCCGAGCAGGTGGTGTCCAGACCACACCGTTGGACTGGCCATTGTGTCCTGCAGTGCTGGGTCTGGGGCCCCACGTGTCTCAGGTGGCACATCTTCCCCATCCCTTCATGCTTCCTGGCCACCCTCAGGTCCTCGTCCCTGTCTTCCTGTGGTAGGATCCAGCACCTCCCCCCCCCGCCCCTCATGGGGCCGCAGAGGCCAGCTTCACCTGCCCCATGTGTCCCACAGGCCGTGCCCGGGGCCACGCGTCCCAAGCGTGCCTCCGCCCCACCCTTCGATACCGACTGCAGCCTGTCGGAGCTCCTGTCCCAGCTGGACTCGGGGGTCTCGCAGACCCTGCAGGGCCCGGAGGGGCTCAGCCGCAGCTCCTCGGAGTGCAAGCTCCAGTCGTCCAGCAGCGGCAAGCGGCTGTCGGGCGTGTCCTCGGTGGACTCCGCCTTCTCTTCCCGAGGGTCGCTCTCGCTGTCCTTCGAGCGGGAGCCGTCCACGAGCGGTGAGTGGGACAGCGGCTGTGGGTGTTGCAATCGCCACGCGCCCCGGTGTCCCATCCTTTCTGTGCCTGGCTGGCTTGGGGGTCAGTCTTGGGAAACTGAGTTAAGGGAATGTGATGAGCGTGCAGGGCCCGGAGACGCAGGGGCTGCGTGGCTCCGTCTCTTGCCACTTGGTGGGTGGAGAGCAGGCCTCAAAGGCTGCCTGTAACAGGTGTGTCTCACCCGAGCCGGGCCCAGTGCCCTCCGCAGGGCTGCAGGCTGGAGTCAGGAGGCCGGCCAGGCCCACAGGGTTATCAGGCAGCGTGGGTGCATCCGTCCCTCCACGTCTGCCCCGCGTGTGTCCGTGGGGTGGGTTACCTGCAGTGTGCTGGCACCTGGCCTGTGCGATCGGGGGCTCTGGAGCTGGCCTCTGGCCTCTGTGCTCACTTTGCTGGGTGTTCTTTGCAAGGAGCTTTACCTGTGCTCCCGCCCTGCAGACGGGGCCACCCCGGAGCTGAGATTGTGCTGGGGCCAGATGCCTGCAGCCCCCGAAGGCTGTGTGTTTGTGGGGGACTGGGGTCCTCCTGCTGGGACATCCTGGGTTGGATATCCAGGGTGAAGGGAGGGCGCTGCTGGGTAAGAGGAGGCCGTGGACAGGTGGGCGGAGCAGCCCAGCTGGCGCTTGCTGTGGGGAGGACAGTGAGGCTGAGTTGAAGATAGCTGGAAATTGCATGGACCAGAGGGTTCTAGAACCTTCCCTCAGGTGACCCCTTGGATGACATCTTGTCTTACTCCTGAGACAGGATCTCATACTTACTGGCCACATGGGGCAGTGTCTCACTGGGTGAGGGCTGTGTCCTTCACACCATGTCCACTCTACAGTCTCCCCGCTGTGTGTCAGGATGCCAAGCATGCAGTGGGTTCTTGTGCTCTTGTGATCCCCTTCTTTGGGGCTCGTGCTGGAAAACACCCTGTGGTTTCCCCTGGAAGGAGGGGCTGTGTGGTCCAGCTGTCGGACCACACGTCCCACAGGGGCAGGAACTGCTGGCTGGCTGGCTTTGCACCCTCCTGTCTGTGGCTATGAAGGGATCTTAGCACAGGCCCAGCCTTTCTGCACATCGTGGTGGGGGGACGTCTGTATTTTACGTCTCTTATGGCTGCTATAGTTTTTATTATGCAAATCAACAGAAGAGCCCCGCAGATGTCCACCATCTGGGACGGCTGCTTTGGGGGCTGAACAGTGACCTGGAGGCTGAGTGTCCTGTCCTGAGTGTCCCTACCCACGTCCTGCAAGGTGTGGGCCACTGCACATGCGTGGCAGTGGGGCCTCGGGCACCAGTGTCCCAAGGGTGACCTTGTCTGACCTTGTCTCTCCCCACCCCTGTAGATGTGGGCACCACAGACATTCAGAAAAGGAAGCTGGTGGATGCCATTGTGTCGGGGGACACGAGCAGGCTGATGAAGATCCTGCAGCCCCAGGACGTGGACCTGGTCCTGGACGGCAGCGCCAGCCTGCTGCACCTGGCCGTGGAGGCTGGGCAGGAGGAGTGCGTCAAGTGGCTGCTGCTGAACAACGCCAACCCGAACCTGACCAACCGGAAGGGCTCCACCCCGCTGCACGTGGCCGTGGAGCGCAGGGCGCGGGCCGTGGTGGAGCTGCTGCTGGCACGGAAGAGCAGCGTCAACGCCAAGGACGAGGACCAGTGGACAGCCCTGCACTTTGCGGCGCAGAACGGGGACGAGTCTAGCACACGGCTGCTGCTGGAGAGGAATGCGTCCGTGCACGAGGTGGACTTCGAGGGCCGCACGCCCATGCACGTGGCCTGCCAGCATGGCCAGGAGAACATCGTGCGGATCCTGCTGCGCCGCGGCGTGGACGTGGGACTGCAGGGCAAGGACGCCTGGGTGCCGCTGCACTACGCTGCCTGGCAGGGCCACCTGGCCATCGTCCGGCTGCTAGCGAGGCAGCCGGGTGTGAGTGTCAACGCACAGACGCTGGATGGCAGGACGCCGCTGCACCTGGCCGCGCAGCGCGGGCACTACCGCGTGGCCCGCGTCCTCACTGACCTGTGCTCCGACGTCAATGTCCGCAGCCTGCTGGCACAGACCCCCCTGCACGTCGCTGCGGAGACCGGGCACACCAGCACTGCCAGGCTGCTCCTGCACCGGGGCGCGGGCAAGGAGGCGGTGACCTCCGAGGGCTGTACCGCCCTGCACTTGGCCGCCCGCAATGGACACCTGGCCACTGTCAGGTTGCTGGTGGAGGAGAAGGTTGATGTGCTGGCCCGAGGGCCTTTGCACCAGACGGCGCTGCACCTGGCCGCTGCCCACGGGCACTCGGAGGTGGTAGAGGAGCTGGTCAGCACCGACATCGTTGACCTGCCCGATGCCCAGGGACTGAGTGCGCTGCACCTGGCCGCCCAGGGCCGGCACGCACGCACTGTGGAGACGCTGCTGCGGCATGGCGCTCACATCAACCTGCAGAGCCTCAAGTTCCAGAGTGGCCAGGGCTCCACAGGGGCCGCGCTCCTCCAGGGCAGCGAGACCTAGCCTGCTGCCCACGGACGAGGCCTGTGTGGGCTTCGGGTGCACCTGGTGCTCAGCGTGGGGTCACAGAGGGCTGAGCCGGGCCGCTCTGCTGTCCTCCGTGGAGGCCGGTGTGTTGGGGCACTGCCGGCAGGTGTGGTACCCAGCACAACGCGTTTGCTGTTAACACATCTGCCCTCGGTGCCTGGCGTCTGCAGGGACGATGCGTCAGAATCATTTCTTCGGGCTCCCAAAGGGCTGCTTGCTGATGGGGGTCCCTTGGTGACACAGCCCAGGCGAGGTTGTCCACTCTGTCCCAAAGCAAGCTGCTGAGCTTGTGCAGGCCATGCTGTGTGGGGCGGCAGGGACAGGGTCCATCTGCTGTGGGCATGGGCAGCTGTGGAAAGCATCCCAGCGTCCCCGGGAGGGGCACGGTCTTAAAGGCGCAGCGCTCCCTGCAGTCACCCCCTTCCAGGTGCCTGGCACTGCCCTGGTCTTGTTTGTTCCTTACTACCCAAACATTCTTTGAACTCCAAAGTCAGCTGTGTGTAAGTCATTTTAAATTTTTTATGTTATACCTTAGTTTTGGAGTAAAAACAGTGTTACCTGGTTGGACAGGCCTCTCACCCCGCTTCCTGTGAGGTGCTTTTTCGTGCCTGGGGCGTGGCTTGGCATCTCTGATGTGTCAGGTGCCGCCCGGAGTGGGGACAGTCACGTTCTGGGCTGTCCACGGGTGCCCTGTGAGTGCAGCAGGACAGGGCTGGTGGACTGCGATGCCAGGGTGGGGGTGAGTGTCCTGCGTCTGAGTGAGGGCCGAGGGCGGATGCTGCTTTCCCGGGCCGGGCAGGCCCGCGCTGCGGAGCCGGCTGCTCTCGGTGCCGGGCGCGCTCTGAGTGTTTTGGCCTCGACACTGTCGGCCCAACACCGTCGGCTTCTCTTGGATGTCAATAAAGCAATCTGCTCATCAACTTTTTGGAAGGCTACTGATTGTTTTTTATTTTGTTTTGTTTTTTCCTGAATAATCACTTCCTGGAAACTGGAGGGCTGAAGCTGTCCTCCCGTGTGCATCCTTAGTTCTGCGTGGCTGCCTCAGCCACTGCACCTGTTCCTGCAGGATGACAGATGTCCTACAGGGTTTATGCAGGCAGGATTCAAGGCCTAGAAACTGTCTTATTATGGCTGCCACTTGGCTTTGCTTCCCTTGTGTGTGGGGGGCAGTCTTGCTCAGTAATTTAGGTTGTGTTGAACTCTGTGTAGCACAGACTGGCATTGAACTCATGGCGATCCTCCTGCCTCAGCCTCCTGAGTGCTGGGGTTACAGTTTTTCTTTCCTTATTCCCTTCCTGTCTTGAAATTGTGGTAAGGCGTTGGAGACCACACTCGCATCCTCTCCTCGTTTCTTCCTCCCTCGGCCCCATCCCCAGCCGCACGTCTCACAGGACAGTGGATTCCTGGATGGCAGGAATGAGCATCTCTTACAAGGTCCTCTGGGGGAAGGCGCCTGCCCTTTGATCCTGGAAGAGAGGACAAGGAGACAGACCCCTGGGGTGGGACTGCCCAGCTCCTTCTGGGGTCCAGGCTTTATAGAGAAGAGGTCCTGGCCTCGGCCTGCCCCACCCTGAAGGCCCCAGCGGTCCAGCACTGTCCCCAAGCAGGACATCCGGTGTGGACCCGGGCCTGACCTCTGCGTTGCCCACATGGACCGTGTTCTCTGTGGGCCCCTAGGCCAGGAGCCCCCCACTGTGATCCGATGGTCAGCACAGCACCCAGACTCCCGGAGCCAGAAGTGACCACCCAGCCATGCCCTGCCTGTCCCTCCTTGTGCAGGACCGTCCTGCAGCCATCGGGAGATTCTGGCTGGCACAGGGCCTCCCTGAAGTGCCCATTGGGCAGCGAGGCTGTGCCCTGGCCTCAGGCCCCTGAGCTGACCCCCTGCCAGACCACCAGGAGCTGGCGCTCGGGGATGGGCTCCCTGCCCCAAGCTCCCCCCAAGCCAGGCTCTTGAAGTCCTAGCCCCAGGTGGGCTGGACGGTGATCGGTGCACACTCGTGTTTATAGCAGTGGGGGCACTACTCTGCCACGAAGAAGGATAAACAAGGCATCTGCAGGAAAATGGATGCGTTTTGTTGTAGTCAGGCTTTGCAAGGGAAACAATTTAATACAGGACGTATTAGTTACAGGATTATTTTAAAATAGTCACCCAAAGAGTCAAAAATTTGCAGGAAATTTGTCCATGCACTAGAGACCCGGAGAATCCAGACGAGGACCTGGATCCCACAGCAATGTCCTGCACGAGCCCAGCTGAAGACCTAGAGGCCTTGACAGTGTCTCATGCAAGTCTGTGTCAAGGATCTGTGCTGGGAAGGCCCAAAGGCCGTGGCGGAGACTAGAAAGTCTGCACCAGTGAGGTGAAGGGTTTGTGCCGGCAGGCTGAGGGATCTGCCCTGGAGCCAGGAAGCGATGCTCTACGTAAGGACCAGAGCTCCCCTGAAAAGTACCACAGCCATCTCCAGTGACAGCAAGGACCTGAGCTCCTCTGAGGATGATAACGTGAGTTCATACCAGGAAGCCAGCATGACAGCTTCTCCAGGAGAACCAGCAGCACCATCCTCCCCTCCAGGTCTCCTTTTATGCTGTTGGCAGCAGTCCACAGGCGGGCCTCCACCTTACTTTACCTTTGCTGACACACACAAAGTCTCAATAAAGAGCAAAATTAAGGATAGAAAAGAGGAAGTTGGGAGGTAGAGTTTTTTGCATATAGGAAAGGTACAAGAGGGAGAAGACATTAAAAAACATGCCACGTGCTGCAGACACGGAGTGAGCTGTCCCATCTGCTCACTAAACTGGGCCCGTTTCCCAGCAGCCCCTGCTCCTCCCTCCCTGTGTAACTAGTGGTCACCTGGGGTCAGGAGCGCAGAACCCCAGGCCGAGGGCTGCCCCGATCACTGCTGGCCAGAGCGGCAGGCGTCCCCTCTGCTGTGCCCAGTGACACCCAGGGACACTAGGGACAGCCCCGGCCCCCGGTGCAGCTGCTCAGAGCGTCAGGCCCCACTGGCGGAGGAACCTGTTCCTTTGTGGGCCCTGTGCTCCCAGCCTCCTTGCTGAAGCTGGCGTCACCTGGCAGGAAGCATCCAGCTCGTCTCCAAGCTCCCTCCTGCCTCGGCCTCCCCAGCCCCACATGCTGCGCACAGCCCGAGGCCCCAAGGCTGGGACAGCTGAAGGTGCAGTCCATAATGGTCATGTTCCTTGTGGGGAGCTGCCGAGCCTCCTGCTCTCCCCATGTCCCCTTCCTCCTGCCATCTGCCGGTCCCCTTACAGTTTGCAGAAGACCAACACCATCTTCCTGCTCCCAGCCATCTGTCTTTGATTTTGTTCTTCAGCATGTTTATACTTTGAGTGTCTCGTATGAGAGAATCCACCTGATATTT
>PVJX010025226.1:0-27164 GCA_004027295.1 Dolichotis patagonum | reverse complement strand
CAGGCTGGCCTGAAAGTTGTGAGGCTCCTGCCTCAGCCTCCTGAATGCTGGGATCACAGGCGTGCACCACCGTGCCTGGCTTTGTTTCCATTTCTTGTCTTCTGTATTCAGCGCTGTGTCTGAGGTCCATTCAGGCTGGCTCATGCGTCTATGTAGCTGTCAGTCACTGCAGTTTACACTCACCTGTGGTACGGGTTCCTGCTTTATTCCACTCCTCCTCTAACACTGCAGTGCCTTCTTTGCGCATGGCTTTCGGCTTCCGCACAGCAGTGTTCTTTTTCTTTTCAAATCACTGTTTTAATATTTGCAGTGCAGGGAATGGAACCCCAGGCCTCAGGCATGCCAGAGCTTTTGCACAGATTCCTTAGCGGGTAGAACTAGTGGGAGACCCAGCTGTGCTGAGGGGGAAGGGCCCTTGGACCACCCTAAGCGCCTAAGGACTCTCAAGGCAGGCGTGGGGGGAGGGGTGGCGGGGCCCCTCCCCGAGTGGGCGGGGCCAGATATCTTCTCCGCCCATCCCAGCCCGATGGGTGTGAGCCTTGGGCCTGTTTGCTGGACATTTGGATGGCCCTCATTGTTCATCTCATGATAGGGCTGTGGGGTTTTTGTTGTTGCTGTTTTGGTCCGAGGAATCAAACTCGAGACCTCGTGCTTCCTAGGCAGGTGCTGTGTCGCTGGTCTGTGTCCCCGGCCTCCTCAAAGGGTTTTGCCCTTCGGGTCTGGCACTGTCTCGACCCCCAGCGCTGAAGAAACCTTGGGTCAGCGCGGTGAGGGGGAGGCAGGGACGAGGATCCACTTAGGAGGCTGCAGCCGGGTCCAGCTCCTGGTGGTGGCCGTTATTCGATTTGGGGAAAATGCCTTCCCTTCTGCTTTCTTCGGTTTATTTATCTATGAAGCGTGCAATTCCGTGGGGTTTTGTGTGTTCACGAAGTGTGCAGTTGCCGTGGCTGATTCCAGCAAGAAGCCCTGTACCGACCTGTCCAGTGCTGGCCCCGGGCAGCGCGCATCCGCAGTCTGCCTGTGGGTTTGCCTGATCCAGACTCCAAAGAGACATGGGCACGTGCAGGGGACGGGTTTTGTTGTGGCTAGCTTGGGAGTTTTGTCATTGTTGTTACAGTCCTGCGGACTGAACCCAGTGCCTTTGCACTGAACTGCATCCCCAGCCCTTTATTTCTGCTTTATTTTGAGACAGGTTCTTGCTAAGTCACCCAGTTGAATTTGTGATCCTCCTGCTTCAGCCTCTGAGAATGCTGGCATTACAGAGATGTGCACAATATTGTCAGGGCTCAACATCCCATAATATTAGCAGTGTTTTGTCTCCTTGGGACTGATGGGTATTTGAACCTGTGGCTATAACACGATTTGTTAATCTATGTGTTAGTTGATGGACTTCAGGCTAGTTCTACTTTTTTGGTATTGTGAGTCACGTAATTGTCAACATTCATGTTTAAATTCTGCCATAGATATATATTTTTAATATTGTTGGGTGTATTCCCAGGGTGGAATTGCTGGGTTGTATAGTAGCCTCTATGTTTTAATTTTTTTAATTATTACTTTTGGTTTTTGAGATGAGGTCTTGTTATGTAGTTCACATTGGCTTTGAACTCACTAAATTACCTAGGCTGACCTCCCACTTTCAGTAATCCTCCTGCCTCAGCCTCCTGAGTGCTGGGATGACAGTACCACACCCAGCTCCAGACTCCTTAGTTTATATTTGGTCATCCAGTTGTCCCAGAAGCACTGGTTGGAAAGACTGCTCTTTCTCCCATGGAATCACGTTCCAGTCTTTGTCAAGACTCAAGCCTGGCGTGGAGGAGGTGCACACCCATAGCCCAAAGCACTTGGAAGGCTGAGGCAGGAGGATTGCAAGTTAGAGTCCTGTTTGGGCAATTAGGACCATCTCAAACTAAAGGAGTAAAAAAGAGCTGGGGGTGCAGTTCATACGTAGAGCACCCCTGGGTTCAATCTCTAGGACTGAAAAAACAAATGATAAAGTGTGAGGCTTTATTTCTGGATTTTCAGTTTTACTCCATCCATCCGGGAGTGACTTTCTATGCTAGCACTGCCCTGTCCTTACACTGCAGCATAGTAGTAAGGAGCGATTTCCCGGGCCTGCAGGCAAAGGAGGAAGCATGTTTCCTGCTCATCGCAGAGGTCTAGGCCTGTGGTTCTTGAAGCGTGGTCCCTGGACCAGCAGTAGTTTCTCCTGCACCTTCGTCAGAAACGCAGCTTCCCAGGCGACGCTGGAATTGCTGCTGTAGGAACCCCGGGACCGGGCCTGGCAACCAAAGGTTACCAGGCCTCCGGGCCTCCCAAGGGACACTAGAGTTTGTGATTTGCGGTGCTGGATCAACATCATCCTACGCACATCCGCTTCGTGAACTGCAGTGAGTCCGAGCTGAGCTGTGCACTGAATGTGCATTTCAAAGAATTATCGCGGAAAAGAAAGCAGGATGTCTCATCTGTAATTTGGCCTTGAGACTGCCAAGGGTGTTTGGGAAAGCTAACCCAAAGTGTGGGTCTCTCACAGTTCTGGAAGTCCAAGGTTGAGGTCCCCGCAGTTCCGGTTCTGCAAAGGATTTGCTGCCTGCCCTGCTATCTTCTCCCCAGCTTCCTTACCCTACACCGCAGGCAGACCCTCTGCACTCTCTTCCGTGACAGATTGGAATGCCTCTTCCCTTTACCTCTAAGGCCAGCAGGGCTCTGCAGACTGACTGCTACAACTGGCTGTCCTGGAGGCCCGCCCCTTGCTGGGGGTGGTCCACTCTGACTGCAAGGTGAGAGGGTGCGCCTTGAACTTGAACCAAGGGTAGAGTTAAATGTGGACCAATTGGCAAGCTCATATCAAAAGGCTTGCCGTTCCCGACCAATTTGGACCAATCAGCAGGCTTGAATTTGGACCAATCACAGGCTCAACTAGACTAAAACCCACAAGACTGCTGGCCTGCAGACTGATGATCTCAGGTATTTGTTATAGTAAGACAAAGCTGACTAATGCAACTCCCCAAACCCTTGCCTCTAAATAGACTTGGTTAGTGGTGAGTGAGTCACCATACGGGGAGGTGGGCGGGCCACAGCAGGACAGGACACTTGGGTTGCTCCCGGCTTCCTGGAGCTTGCAAAAATAAAGGGGGTCAGGGGCCCCATTAGAATCTGCCTCTGAGTCACGCTGCTGGGATGAGCAGGACCGCAGCGTGTGTGTCTGGAGCAGTCACATGTGGGGAGCCTGGTGATGAATGAATGGACCTAACCATCCCGTATCCCGGCCCTGGCCCATTTGCTGACTCGACCCAGGGTCCAGCGATCCTGCAAGCCGGGAGCTCACAAAACTCCGAGCTTTCCTCACCCCGGGCGCCTCGTTGGCTCCTTGCTGCTCCTGTGGCTCGGGAGCTCTGCCATTTCCGCCGGCTGTGAGCTCCCAGGTCAGGGACTGGCGATGCCTCTGTCTCGAACCCTGCTGGCCACATTACTCTCTGATTACAGATGCAGCCGGGTGATCAAAGCCAGCGAGGGCCCAGAGACAGCTGCTTCCCGCTTCCTCAGACATCCTAGGCGTCGCCAGCTGGAGTCACCATTCTTTGCAAGGTTTTTCTTGGTAGAACATGCACCCAGGTTTATTAAAGCGCTGCAAGTAATTTTTTAAAAATATATTTCTTCCAGAGCCTGTGGGGGCCCAGTGCAATTCAAGTCTGACTTTGACCACTTCCGGGGTGGCCTTGGCGGCCCTCTCCACCACTGGCTTCTTTTGCTGGTGCTCATGGGAAAGGCCTGGAGGATGATGGTTATTGGGCTTATGTGGGCACCTGTGGTCTTGTGCAAGGGAGAATTGTGCTTAGTTTCTCTGGCAGGGTGTTGGCTACGTGGTTACCAAGCTGGCTGCTTTTTCGTGGGCAATCAGGAGTCGTAACTCCCATAGTCCTTTGCAACCAGGTGGGGCCACGTGGCTAATGCTGTGATGCGATGATGTGAGCAGAAATGATGGGCACAACTTCCAGGCCTGGCTCCTGAACAATGCCCTGGGGTCCCTCTAGCAGGCTCTCTCTTCTCTTACTGGAACCAGGGACAGCCTTGGAAGCCCCAAGGGAAGATGTGGGGCTCACCCTAGACACTGGCTGACTCCTTTGTGAGCCGCCCACCTTTCAAGTTGACCTGCAACCTGGGTGAGAATTGGGGACCACAGCACAGCAGAGCCAACCCTGGCTCACACGATACCTGGACACCAGGGCTGCAGGTCTCTGGCAGATGGACTGTTGTGGGGCTGGGTGGCTGAGAGCCTGTCACCTGTCACCTCATTGTTCCCTGCAAGGATCTGCTATAGTAAGCTCCAGAATGACCTCAGCTGTAAGTCTCTGTCAAGAAAGAAGACATAGCACCTCCAGACATCAGGACAACCCTCCCTTTTTGAATATTTTTGAGGCAGGGTCTCACCACATCATCCCTGCTGGGCTTGAACTCACTATGAAGCCCAGGCTGGCCCAGGCTGGCAGCGACCCTCCTGCCTCAGCCTCCCAGTGCTGAGATTACAGGGATGCACCACCACCTTGCCAGGCTCTCCAATATCCCCGAAGCAACAGCAGGGCGCTGCTAACCCTCTCGGGCATTGTTTCATTTGTTCCTTATCGCAGGGCCAGCTGGGAGACAACTTCTGGTGGTTTTGGTTTTGCCATCCTGCCCTCAGGAGACAGGGAGGGACAGAGGGTAGGAAGCTGGGGGCGGGGATCAGTTGCTTCGCCACCGAATGTGCGGCAGCCTCGTGTAGAGCGGGAGTTCACTTGCTCACGGTGCTTTTTGTGGAGGAGGATTTGAAAGAGGGATTGGGGTTTCTCCCTAGAGACGCCGGAAAGACGATTCTGTCTCCGCATAACAGGGGCGCCAGCCCCACACGCACGGCTGTTTCTGTGGTTACCAGCTGTGGGGACCAGCGGGGAGGGTGGTCACCGCGGGTGCCATGGGCAGGGCTTCCTAGAGCCCACAAGACACGCCCAGGAGGCCACCCTCCCCTGGTCACCAAGAGGCCACCGAGTGCCTTCCCCCACCAGGAGACTGAAGTTTCCCACACCTACAGGAGGGAGGACCTGAAGAAGCCAGCCCCCTCCCCGCCGCCCACCGCATAGGAGGGGAAACTGAGGCAGAGGGCGTCCAGGGAGCTGGCGGAGGGCACCAGAGTGGAAGCCAGGTCTCTGCCTGGGCCAGGCTCTGTGCCCCATCCAGGCGCGGGAGCTCAGTGGCAGCTGCACAGGGACAGGGGTGAAGGGGACGTGGACCTCGCGGACGGCCCAGCGGGGCCCCTGAGTGCTTAGGGCGACGCGGCCTCTTCCCCTTCCCGGGCCACCCCGGCCGAACTTCCTGCCAGGCCGGTCCCTCCCAGACGCCGCCTCTCGGCCTCTCCTGAACCCGCAGGCCAGAGGACAAAGGTTAGGGAGGCGGGACAGGCGCTCGGTTCCTCCCCTGCCCCGACCCCCAAGGGGGACCCAGGGGGAATTCAGCAGTGCAGTGAGAGGGCTGAACAGCCACGGGTAGCAAAGGCGGTGGGCGCTTGAGGTCCGCCAGGGGGCGTGGTCAGGGCGGGACCAACACGGGGGCGTGGCCTCTCGTGGCCCAATGGGTGTGACCAGGACAGGGGCGTGGTCGGGAAGGGGGCGGTCCTGAGGGAAGCTCGCGCGCCCGCCCCAGCCGCGCGCCCCGCCCAGGCCCGCCCCCGGCCCCGCCTCCTCATCCCTTCCTTCCCGGGCGGGCAGGCGACGGCGGCGGACCGAGGATCGGCGGGCCGGGGCGCCCACACCGCGCTGGCTGCCCGGCCGCCGGCTTCCTTTTGTCTGTCCAGGCGGCGATGAGCGCAAGACCCGCGCGGAGCCTGCGGGCGCACAGACGCCCTCGCTCCTAGCCGCCTCTCGGGCCTCGGGGAGCCATCGGCGGAGCGCGTCCTGCCCCGGACCGGTACGGAAGGGCTGCGGGCTGGGCTCGGCGGGCGCGCCCTGAGCGGCGTGGCGTGGCTGGCGCGTCCTCGCGGGGTCGTTTTGCGCGCCGCTGGGCTGCACATTCGAACTGCGTTTGTGCAGCGCTGCGGCGGGGGCCGGGCCGGTGGGAGCCGAGGGCGTCGCCGTACGCAGAGCGGGTGCGGGGGCGGCCCGAACCCCCGGGTCCCCGCCGCGCGGTGCAGTGCGGAGCTCGCACCCGGGGCTCGGTCCGCGAGGCCCACGTGGGCCGGCGCCAGGCGTTCGGCGCCTCCTCCGGGCCAGCGGCAGGGGAGCGAACCGAGTCCCGGCCTCCTGCTCCTCGGCCGGACGCGCCACCCTCCTGGTCGCGGTTTGCATCTCCGCGCCCGGGAAGCTGCCCCCTGAGGGCTGTGGTGACGTTGGGACGGGAACGCACGAAGCAGCCCTTGGCACGGTGCCTACCACGTAGTAGGTGCTGCGCGCGTTGGATTCTCTTTTTAGAATTATTTTTCTTTAATTGTGGGCAAGGCTTTCACCACCCCCGCCACCCCCACGCCGTGCTCAGCGCCTCTCCGTGTCCCAACTTAACGCGAAGCTGCAGGTTCGCGAAAGTTTCCGCCGCGCTGCTTGCTCGGCTTTTCCAGGGCTAAGCGCTGGGCCTCGGGGTGCGCAGGAGCGCGGGGCGGCTGCCCGTTTCCAGCCAGAGGCTCCTGCACCCCGTGTTGGGGGTCCCTCTCCTGGCCGGAAGGCAGCGACTGCAAGTCGGGATACGTTTGGTTCAACAAGTACCTGGTCACCAGGGACTACGCCTCGACTATGCAAGCGGCGCTCCCGGCAGGCAGGCAGGGGTCCGGGGCTCTCGGCCTGGTCACCCGGAGGCCACTCCGTTGTCGCTCGGGAGGGTGTCTGCAAGGACACACCACCCTGCGCTGGGCCCTTGCTGGGCAGCAGCAGACCTCGCCCTGGCATCAGCCTGGTGCGTCAGCCAGGATCAGCACGAGACCCGTCCTCCTGGTCTCACTCCTTCGTTTACAAACGTATTCCCTCAGGGACTGACCAGCGGCTACACTGAACCGGGCTGGCCCTGCACGCTGCTCTTAGCCGGAATCGGGAGAGCTCACCTGGGCGTCTGTCTGCTCAGCGCCCACAAGGCAGACAGTCCCTGCTGTCAGTAATCCCCTCCCTCCTTTGCGCTGGTTCCTTCCTCTGGGACCCTTCCGGGTGGCAGAGCGGAGCTGGGCAGTGACACACCTCGCAGTGCCCCGGGCACTCAAAATGGAGCCTTGGAGTGGAGCGGCCGGGAGGGGCTGCCAGGCTCCAGCGCCCCGGGTGTAGGACACGTTTCCCTGAGCAGCGCCTGACTCCGCAATCCGGGGATGTCAGGCTGATTGCAGCCTATTTGGTGTCGGGCTTACTTCGAATGTAACCTGTGTTCTGTTTCATCCGGTGATTTTGTTCTCTCCAGGAGAGAAGGGTTTCGCGTCTAAATCCTACTCTCTCCCCTCATCAGACTCAATTTTTCTTTTTTTTTTTTCTAAAACCAGTCTGGTTTTGGAAGCTCAGGAGTCAGACCGGAAAGCTGTTTTTATTTTGGTCTTTTTGCTGGCTAAAGCCGTCCCTTTGTTTCCAGCCAACCTGTGTTTGGCCCTGGGTCTATTTCTGTTTCACTTTTGAAAGTGCCTGTAATTACTGCACTCTTGAGGTTTTACTGGATCACTCGCCAGAGGGAGGGAAGGCGCAGGGGCTTGGCTTCTCCTGACCGTGGGCTGTGGTGCCACCCAGAGCCCGGCCCCTCCCTCTGCTTCTATGCGACTGTCTGTGGACAGTCGCATAGAACCGCTTTTGGGAGAGAGATGTGGCTTTGGGAATCAGATACCTGGCAGGCATTTGGAGAAAACAAAGCAAGGGAAAACCCTCGAAGAAAAGAGATCTGCCCAGAAAGCAGCGAGCCAGCTGTGCCTTCCTCCAAGCCTGCCCAGAGAGAGGCTCCAAGAGAAAGAAAACCACGGCGCCATGGGGCATGGGTTGCTTCCGAATGGACCTCCAGCCCCGTTTCCGGCCCCAAAGTGGCACAGAATTTGAAAACCAAGCCATGGCAGAAGAAGCCTGGGCTCCCTTAGGTGCAGAGGTGCCAGCACCCAGGGCCTGGTGCTCCCCTGGCTCCGTCCCTGCCTGCAGTCCCGAGAGCTTCCCTGTGCAGCTCTGCATGCCTGTGCCTTCTGCTTTTGGACTGTGCGTGTCCAGTACCCTGCTGGCTGCCTCAGGGCCATGCTGTCTCCCTCCCATGTGGGGTGTCAATGAGGAGCACCCTCTCCACAGGATTTGCCACGTCCACCTCTAACCTGGGTCACCACGCTCATTGTCCCACCAGCGATTGTCTAGGGTGGTCACTAGCAGGGCCCCAGACTAACTTTGGCCTTGACCATTAAATGACTGGGCAACTCGAGTTTTATCTAGATTGGGCTCAGGGAGGAGTAGGGTTTGTTTTTCCAGCAAGTTCCCAACTGTGCTTGTTTGCTGTGGGAGGATATTTAGAATTTATGAGTTGCCAGCCCAGGCTCCATAGGGGATTCTGCACATTTTACCAGGGCGTTAGCCCCTGACGTCATCATCTGGGAGGGGGGTGCATTTGGAGCTAAGGGTGAGCAGACACTTGTAGAGTTTAATCATGCTTTACTTTGAGGGCTTCCTGTTCTCTTGAAACCCATTTTACTTTTTTTTAGACAGGGTCTCACGTTATAGTTCATGTAGCCCACACTGACCTTGAACCTATGGCAATCCTCCTGCCTCAGCCTCCCAAGTGGTAGGATAATAGTTTCTAATTGAGATGTCAAAGATAATTGTTGAGATGCTTGGATGGGTTTAGGGGCTGACTTAGTGCCACTTGCCCGACACAGGGGTTTCTTTCAAAGCACTTTTTAACAACAACAAAAGTGGTACAAGTTGTCATAAAAGTTCCGGTAATTAACACAGTGTGACAGGTGGGACATTCCTAGAGGAGGACAGGACTACTGAGCTACACCCCCAGCCCAGGCAGAGCGTTTCTTAGGTACTGCTGAGCAAGGTGCAAGTCTGAAGAATTATTTTCCTTTTTATCACCTCAGAAGCACAGCAGATCCTTAGAGCACCCTGCCTCTGCTATGTCTTTTTAAGTAAAATTGGATTTAGAGGCAGAGCTTCACATCTCTGCATTTTTGGAGCAGACTAAGGTGAGAGATCTTGGGACTTCTTTTCCTTTACCTAATAAGCCTAGGCTGGGTGTGGTGGCGCACAGCTGTCATCCCAGCACTGGAGAAGCTGAGGCAGGAGGATCGCCGTCAGTTTGGGGCCACCCTGGGCTACCGAGTGAGTTCAAGGCCAGCCTGAGCTCCATAGTGAAACCCTGTCTCAAAAAAATCAAACCCAAGCCAAACGACTTAGTGTACCCCCAGCACTGCTAACTGGGCAGCTGTGTTTTCTGGGTGCTGCTGTAATTGATTTTTCTAATGCTTGAGGTCCAACCCAAGTTGGCCGGAAGCCAGGAGACTGGGGTTGGAGGTGCTGTCCAGCGCCACCTGTACCTTGAGAGTAATGGGCCTCCAGGCTGCTGACCCGGCTAGGATGGCTCCAAGCTCAAGGTCACTAGGACCCTGAAGGAGGAAGAAGGCTTTGGGGTGCATGGTTCCCATCTCCATGTCTTCCTGGGTTTTGCCCCTGTGCCCTTTACCTGCAGGATCCAACCTCTTCCCTCCTTATATCAAGATATGCAATGATGCATGTAAAATGTATGCGTTCTTACTGTCCAGTTCTGCCTGGTAGAGTGGCGTATGCCTGTAATCTTAGCACTCAGGAGGCTGAGGCAGGAAAATTGATACAAGTTCAAGACCAGCGTGGGCTACATAGTGAGATCCTACCACAAGCCAAACAAATTTTAAAAAGGGTACAGTTCAGTGATTTTCGAGTTGTACAACCACTGTCATAATTCAGGGATTTGTTCTTAACTGCTGGGGATCGAACCCAGGGCTTTTGCACTGAGTTACATCCTCAGCTGTTTATTTTTTATTTAGAGGCAGTCTCACTAGTTTACTAGGTATCCTGGCTGGGCTCTAACCCTCCTGCCTCAGCCTCCCAGCCTGTTGAGTCTCTGCAGTGGCCTCTTCTTTCCCGGCCCTTTCCTGCGCCAGACACAGGGCCCCTTGCCCGAAGCCTCCTTGGAACTCAGCGCCGGAGGTCTGTTGTCCCTTGGGATGGAACGCCCTCACTGCCCTCCCCTGCCTGCACCTAGCACAGCAGTGGCACCTGCTGTATACCCAGGCCCGGGCCTGGACCGCCAGGGCAGCTCTTCCTGCACGTCTTCTGTCAGAGCCTGCAGGGTTGGAATCCAGGTGTGGGGCGGTTTGGGTTGGGGAGGCACGGCCCTGCCACCTCTTGTTATCCACTCTTGGGGGCCCCATGGAGCCCATGGCATCGAGCTCATTTTTTAAATGAAAAGCTGAGGAAGCCCAGAGGAAAACATAGCGGAGGAAGGCTGGGCGTGGCAGGAAGCAGAAGCCGGAGTAAAGCAGGTCGCCCTCGGTCCCTGTCATTCTGTGTCCTCCTGCAGTGCTCCGTTTCCCTGTGTAAGTCTTGGCCGCTCCTTGGCCAGAAGGCACTGATGCCACGTGGAGTGGGCAGGAACCCCCGGGTAAATAGGGGTGTGCAGGGGAGCAGGCTGTGGACTCAGCATTTTGCTTGTCCCAGAAATAGTTTTCTCTTTGCCTTTTGTGTTTTTTTTGTTGTCGTTGTTTGTTGCTGTTGTTGTGTTTTTTTTTTTTTTTCATTACTGAGGATTGAACCCAGGATCTTTGCACTGAGCTACATCCCAAGCCCTTTTTTATTTTTTATTTTGAGACAGGTTCATGCTAAGTTGCTCAGTTACCCAGGCTGGGCTCCAAATTGGGATCCTCCTGTCTCAGCCTCCCAGAGTGCAGGGATGACAGGTGTGTACCATCACACACAGCCTGCTGTCACTTTTTAAACTGTCTTTGATGGTGATGCTTCCTCTACTACTAAATATCCCTTTTCCCTCTCAGTCCCTGTCTCAGGTGGCTCAGGAAGGGGCACTGCTTTGGCAGCTGGAGGGGGCTCTGGGGACCTCGGTAACTGTCCTGGGCCGGGTCTGGCCCCTTCTTCTTGGGGATGGGGTGGAGGAGTGGTGCTTTGTGAGCCTGCGTCCTACACATGTGGAGGAGCTGGGTGACCTCGTGGTCCTTCTCCCCGGCGCTCTGGGCAGTGAGGAATCCTGGGTTCTCGTGGCCTGGGATGCGCAGAGGCAGGAAGGACTCTTCACTGGGGTCCGTCACGCCTTCCCCTGCGGCCAGGAGCTGGCTTCCTTCTCCAGCCACAAGATCACCGTTACCTCCATGGTCGGCAGCCTGCTCAGCAGCCTCTGCACTCACTCCTGACCTTGGGACCTTTCCTGCCAAAGTTGCTGTGTTTTTCTCTTCTGGCAGTACCAGGGGTCGAACCTGGGCCCTCACGCTCAGCTCCATCTCTAGCCTCCCTTCCTCGCCATTTTTTATTCTTTATTTTGAGACAGAGCTTGCCAAGTCATTAAGTTGCCCACACTGGGCTCTGGTTTGCAATCCTCCTGCCTCAGCCTCCCAGAGTGCTGGGATGCCAGGCAGGCAGCACCATGCTGGGTTCGAGGTCTGAATTTCTCACTGCCTGCCAGGGTTGGGGGTCAGGACAGGAAGATGTAGGCACAGGGAAATGCAGATTGACCGTGGCAGCAGGGTTCTTCAGGGGACCCTGTGGACTTCTCCTTGTAGACCCAGCCTCCTTGGTACAGAGCCTGGGACGTGACACATGCCCAGATGTGCAGCTGCAGCTGGCCGCCCCTGCTCACTCAGCTGCAGGCCGGCGGGTTCGCTGAATTATTTAAACATCTCGGCAGCTGCCTGAAGGTCTGGTGGCCAGGCTAGCACACTAACGCCGTTTTCAGTGTATGTTGTGGCTTGGCACATTTGTTCTAGGAATTCATTAAAGTCGTGGGACAGGCTGGGTGCGGTGGGGCACACCTGTCATTCCAGCATCCTGGGAGACCGAGGCAGGAGGATCTCAAATTCAAACCCAGCCTGGGCGACTTAGTGAGACCCCCATCTCAAAATAAAAATTAAAAAGAGCTGGGGATGGAGCTCAGTGTGAGGGTTCTGGGTTCAATCGCAGGCCTCACCACCACCCCCAAGAAAGCAAAGAAGAGAGGAGCGAGTGGGCGAAGGAGTCCAAGCTGCACACTGAGCTCCTTCTGGACGGGTTGGCACCTGGAAGTGTCGCACAGGACATGTGATCATATTCCAGACACACAGTGTATCCAGCAGGGCGAACTTCGGCCGGATTTGGCCTTGACTTGGCCTCCTTAGCGAATTCCTAAGACCGCTTTCAAAATTAGCACATTCGTGAAGGTAGAATTAGCTGTGAGGGTTGAAAACCAGCAGCAGAAGCGTCTTTACTAAGTTTGGGGCTGGGAGACTAAGGGTGAAGTCACCTGGACAGTTTTAGTTCACGTGTTTGGGAGGCAGGAGAAGCCGGACACGCAGAAGGGAAAGAAACAGGCAAAATCGTTGGTGGAGGCTGCGGCTGAGTGCGGCGGGATCGCAGGCTCCTGCTTTTTCTTTTCCTGTGTGTTCTCCATTTTCTGGTGACCATGTGTTACTTCTGCAGTTAGAAAGAAAAATGATTTAAGCACCTCTGACCCTTGCCAGCCTCTTGCCCCTAGAGTCCTTCTATCCCGGCACTGGCTGGAACTCTGGTCGCTTGGATTCACAGAAATTTATCATAAACCATCCTGACCATCTGTGGCCCAGAGTCTGAATTCAACACTGGGCAGGAGCAGGAACTGGGGAGAAAGAAGAATGTTCTGGGTCTTCTGGGAAATTCAGCGTTCCCATGTGGCAATGAGTCTGGACCTCCCTCATGTCTTGACTGGAAGGAGGCCTGTGGACCCTTGCTTGTTGTCATTGTTTGTTTGTTTGGTTGGTTGGTTTTGAGACTGGATTTCGTCATTCAGGCTGACCTTGAACTCACAGCAGTCCTCCTGCCTCAGCCTCCCCAATCCTGGGATTATGGGTGTGCGACACTGCACCCAGCTGCCTTGGATGCTGACACCACCCGCCCCTCAGGTCCCTCTCATTGTCTCTGTGTCCCCAGGAATGACCCTTTCTATGTGCCAATCCAGCCAAGTGTGTTCTAGTTCTGTTTTTGCAGTGCTGGTGACTGAACCCAGGGCCTCTCATGGAGCTATATCCCTATCCCTTTTTATTGTTTATTTTGAGACAGCATCTCACTAAGGCCCTGCTACCTTGCCTAGGCTGACTTGCATTCTTTCTCAACCCTCCTGCCTCAGCCTCCCACATTGCTGGGGTTACAAACACACACCATTACACCCAGCACCGGCTGTGAGTTTGAAAATAACCTTCCTGGTTCCTGTGATTGCTGCTCCTCTGTGGCCCCCAGGGAGCGGACCTGCTCCCTCCAGTGCTGGGATCGGAGTGACTCAGCTGGCACTCCACGCTGGCCTGCGTGGATTTATCTGCTGGCTGGCGGGCAGGGCCATCGCGTCTCTCGTGAGGGCCGGGCCTGTCTTTTGGCAGCCTCCTTCCCGGGGTGCTTCTTGTTCATCCCCACCATCTTGCAGAGCTTTAATCTGGCCGAATCTAGGATACTGAGTCAGCAGCGTGGACAGTTACGAAGAGGAGGCCGGGCATCGGAGAAATTGGTTGAAATGGAAGATTAATCTTGGGGTGGGCGAGGGAAAGGGAAGTGGGCTGCTGGGCGGCCTGCAGCTATATAACACTGCTCTAAAATGTGGGAAATCCCAGCCTGCCACTGCTGCCGCCTCAGTGTAGGTTGGACAGTTAATAAATCACCTCTGCATAACCCACTGTCAGTATTTATGATCCGGAGAGAGAAAATTGCAATTCTCGGTGAAATCCCATCATGTCCAGTACCATAATTTCAGGCTCTTCCCCATAAGGAAGCTAAATTTAAAAAGAATGAAGATGGCTCCCGCGTTCACACCATGTTCCTCCAAATGCTGGGTCCTCGGGTGATTCCGCATCCAACACCCAGGCGGGAAGCTGCTTGCTGTTCACTGGAGACAGCTGGGTTGCCATGGAGACCAGGTGTGTCGTGGTTTCCCGGGTACCCCGGTGGTCCTAGAGAAGCAGTACTCTTTAGGGTGATATTTCTTGAAAACCTACACGTTCGTTTTTCTAGGCAAAGGTCAGATGCTGTTGTTGACACAGAGCAGTATGCCTGGGGTCACTGGCGCTTGGTTCTGGTTTTGCTTAATTATTTACACCGTACCACCTTCCCTCCTCCTGCTGGAAACACTTCCACGCAGAAGACCATCGATCAAAAACAACCACAACACCTCGTCAGAAAGCCAGGGACCTGCTGTGTGCTAGGCTGTGGTCCCAGCCCTGGAGCCCCATGTTACCGGGCGCAAAATCCCTGAGGTAAACAACAGGAAAGAAGGTGTATTTTGTGTTTTTTAAAAATCCATTTTATTTCAAAGAGAAAAAACAAAACAAAGCAAAACAATTTCCAAACATGTCAGGCAGGCGCAGCAGTGCTTCATACGCTGTGCATTGTCATCCCCAAATCATTCACCCAGAGCACAAGACAGCTGCATCCAGCAGCCCAAAAGGAAGGTGTGTCGTGGCCCCCACATTCAGCCCTTGGTCCCCTGGCCCCGTTGCTCTGGGCCTGTGGCAGGACAGGGCATCGTGGCCTCTTGGCAGAGGTGGACAGCAGCAGAAGAGGCTGCTGGCCTCACAGTGGCCAGGAAGTAAAGACAGAAACAGGAAGGGGCGGGTTGGTGGCTCCTTAAGGCCACACCCCCAATGACTTCATAGCCTCCCATGAGGCCACACCTCTTGAAGGTCCCACCACCTCCCGAGAGCACCATGGGCTGCTGTCCAAATACATGTTTAACATCTGGACCTTTGTTGGGGGGCATTTCAGGTTGAAACTGGAACAACCCACAGACTGTGACTCTGAGGAGGACCTGGGCTGGTCTGCTGCTGACTCCCAGCCAATCTGCAGGCCGGACGCTCCTTGGTTTTCCCCGTGGCATGAAGGCCTGAATCCTGGTGGATGCCTCAGCTGCGTGGTCCGTTATTCATAGGCGTTTAGTTTAGTTTAGTTTTGTTTTGAGTCAGGGTCTCACTGTGTAGTTTTGGCTGGCTTTGAACTTGCGGCGACCCTCTGCCTCAGACTCCTGAGTACTGCGCTCACAGGTGTGCACCACGCCACCGCACAGGCATTTGCTGGAGGTAGCACAGTGTTGTGTCAGCCCGCTTCTACAGTGGGGGTTTGTGCTGCCCCTCCCCGGGTGGGTCTTGAGGAAGAAGGGGCTCGGGCATTCCCGTGGGCAGCAGATGGGCACATGCTGGGGGCAGTGGTAGGGACATCTGGGGGCTGAGGGTGACACAGGTGACCTAGGGAGGGACACAGCTCAGGCTGTGTGCGCAGTGATTTGACCTCCTTGTTTGAGGATCAAGTGTCTTTCTGGTTTTGTTTTGTTTTTTTGCTTTTATTCCTAGGAATTGAACACAGGTCTTTGCACTGAGCTATACATCGCCCTTTTTGGTTTTTTTATTTTGAGACAGGGACTTGCTACCAGCCCAGGGCTGGGATCAAACTTGGGCTCCTTCTGCCTCAGCCCCCAGAGTGCTGGGAGGACAGGCGTGGGCTGCCTAGGTCGGCCCCTTTCTGGCTCCTGGTTTGGAAACTGGTGGCCTGAGCGTTAGTGCCGTCCCCTCTCCTGCTCGGGGTCAGCCTGCATTTCTGTTTCCTTCCTTCGAGAGGCGAGGCCTGGAGCCTCCCTGAGGAAACCGGAAACGTTCTCATCGGCCCACAGCCCGGAGTGACCCGCTGGCCAGACAGCCGGGAGGAGCCAGTGACAAGGACGCAGCCTTCCAGGCCACACCCCAGGGGCCGCCTCCAGCCTGACTCCACCTCCTGCAGCTCAGTCAGCCCGGAGGCTCAGCCACCAGCACAGTGCCCAGCGATCTAGTCACTTCACGCACAGGACACACTAGGGGGCAGCTAGACCTAAACTGTGACACTGTGTAAAAGCAACTCCATCGCTAATGGCAGTCCCTCCCAAGTCTCTCTTGTCCTCGGCCCTGGAAACCTCAGGATTTGCCTGTCTGGACTTTGGGGGTGAATGGAAACACAGACACTGCGCCCTCAGTGTGCGGACACGATCAGCAGTTCTGCCCAGTCATGGCCCGTATCCATACTTTCTGCTTTTACATGACTGTATACTATGCCATCTCACGAGTAGCCCACTTTTTGGGTTTATTTATCTGTGACAAGCATTTGGGCTGTTTCTCCTTTGGGTTATTATGGGATATGGTGCTTTGTTTCTCTTAGCCATGTGGAGAGTGCAGTTTTACTTGAGGGGTCAGAGGAAGCCACCGGGAGGTTACTGTGAGCAGAGAAATGAGGGCGCTGGCCCCTGGAGGCACAAAGAGGAATGGCAGGTACAAGTTTTCTCCCAGAAGGTTTTGGCGGTGAGGTGCTACTTCAAGGCCGAGTGCAAGGGCTTCCCTTTCTAAATAAAGAGCCTAGCTCCCAGGGCAGGCTTTTAGCTCATCCATCTTTCTGCCTGAAAAGCCTGTGTGATTTTGGGAAGTAGGGCAGCCCCCTTGTGACCATGCGGCTGCAGTGGACATGCTCAGAATAGTGAAGCCAAAGGAGACTGGGTCCGCCATGGACTCTTGAATGGCTGCTGGAGCCCTAGACCTCAGGCCCCTACTCTTTCGCCCTGTGACACAAAGCTTTTTCTCATCCAGGCCAGGTTGTGTTTGCTTGCAGTGAATACATCATCACACCCAGACTTACCACTCCCACGTCCTCCGAGTAGACCATGGCCGGCTCAGGCCTGCGTGTCCTCCAGCGCAGTCGGTCACCGGGGTTGAGATCTCCCCCACCAGGGGACGCCGCAGACTCTGCCTTCCTCTATGGAAGGGTCCGTATTTCCTTTTCACGCCATGGTCCCTTCTCCTGGGAGCCGGGGCTCCCTCGCCCTGCCTGTACCTGGCAAGCACCTGCTTTCTGCAAGAAGCAAGCTGACACTGGGCGTGGTGGTACACACCTGCCATCTCAGTACTGGGGAGGCTGAGGCAGGAGGATTTTCGAGGCCACCCTGGGCTGCAGACTGAGACTTTGTCTAAAAAAAGCAAATACAAACAAACAAACAAACAAGAAGCAAGTGTTCACCTCAAGCAGCTGATCTGCTTCTGTTGTCCCCTTGGCACCTGGTACTCGCCTTGTCAAGCACATCTCAGGGGCTGGCATTTTCTGAAAAATAGGTCTTTCATCACCGTAGACAAAGCCATGGAGCACAGGGACCTACCGTCCCCTGTGGTCTCTGTTCTACTTTGGGCCCCACTTGAGGTCTGAGGGGGATGAACTCATCGGGGAGGGTGACAAGGCCTGAGATGGCTGCAGGTGCTGGCGCCAGGCAAGGCGCCACCGTCCCCGCCGAGCTGCTCACTCCTGAGGTCGCCTGTGGTCCCAGGACCCAGCGAGCGTGCTAAGCCGAATCCTGCGAGGACGCTGGGAGTGGCGGGCAGCATCCCGCTGGCTGGTGCAGGTCGTCCCTGGCCCGAGTGCTGTGCCCTGTTGTTACCAAAGGTGAAACCCAGTCTGGTGGGTTTTTGTGTAAAAGCCAATTAGGGCTGGGGATTTAGCTCAGTGGCTTAAGCGCCTGTCTGGCAAGCTCGAGGTGGTGAGTTCGATCCCCAGTACCAAAAAAAAAAAAAAAAAAAAAAGCCAATTAAAAGGCATTAAGTGCAAACACCGGTCCATTGTGATGTTAATCTCAGATCCCGGATCAATCGGAGTTTGTGGAAATGCCAAAGTTGTTAGGGCTGCGGTTGCCATGGCAGCCGAGCTATGCACTAGCGGCCTACTGCATCATTCCTGCCCTGCCCGGGGCCAGCGGTGCACCAGGTCCCGTGGGGCTCCTGTGGCCGGGGGTGTGGGTCATGAAACCCCTGAACCCCAGAGGTTCTTGGGAGAGGGGTCGCTTCCCCTTTGCCTCAGTTTCCTTGCATAAAGGTCTCTGGGTTCTGAACCCCGCAGTCTCCCCTGCTCGGCCTCGAAGTCCTGTTTCTGTTTTGCATGCAGGGTTTTCCTTTCTCCCCATCCTCTCCTAAATTTACTTGCATTTCAGCCCCAGCTCAGAGGCCTTACAGGCAAGAGGACTATAGTGCAGGCAAAAGGCTGAGGCAGGAGGATCTCAAGTTTGAACCCAGCCTTGGTAACTTAGCAAGACCCCATTTCAAAATAAAATTTGCAAAGGGCTGGGGATGTGGGTCTGTGTCTATGGGCCCAATCTCTAGTACTGAAAATAGATGGGACCTAGACGGTGACTTGTCCACGGCCTGGGGACTGGGGTGGCCGTGCCCGGTGGGTATGTGGGGTCCACGTCCTGAGCGCAGTTTGCTCTGCTCTACCTTCCGGGCTGCTGCTCTGCCACCTGCCTCCTCCCTTCTTTACCCAGCGCCATTTCCCAGGCCCAGAGCTGGGCATTGTAGTACCTGCATGTAATTCTAGCACTCTGAGAAGCTGAGGCAGGAGGATCTCAAGTTTGAGTGCAGCCTGGGCAATTTAGCAGCTTAGTGTGACTTTGTTTCAAAATTTAAAGATTAAAAAAGATGGGGGGAGCTGGGGATGCAGTCTGTGCAAAAGCCCAGGATGCAGTCTGGTACTATGAAAGAAAAACAAAAATGGAAGACCAACACTGACAGGCCTCTTTTTGGGGGTGGCCAGGGGCAGCGCCCCCTCCCTCTCCCTGGGCCTGTGAAACCTGCCGGCTGGGCTCCTGCAGATGCCCGCAGCTGCAGCCTGGGCTGCCAGCCACACGGTGCTGCTCTCCCCTCCTCCGCCCACGTCCTGCCGAGCTGGACCAGGGCCATCCCAGGACGGCCAGCCCGCTCCTTCCGGCCTTCGTGCTTGGCTGGGGCCCAGGCCTTTGCTCCCCGGGGAAGCTCCTGGCTTCCGAGCCGGATGAGCCGTCTGCCTGGGTGGCCTGAGCAGCTGCCCTGCTTGGGCCCCGCTCTGTCACCTGCGGCTGCTTGAAGTCCAGCGTCCCCTGCGCTGCACCAGTGATCTGCAGCCCAGGGAGCAGAGTGGGAGAAGCTCTCCGGCCCTGCCCAGCGCCAGGCTCAATAAGGTTCATGCTTCAGCTCTCTGAGTGCGCTGTTCTTCGAGACTCAGTTTCCCCACATGTAAGTCACGCTCGCATAGGGAGGCTGCCTCAAGGACTGCAGGAGGCGTCACGGTGGGGCGCCCATCTCCCCTCTCCCCAACATGGGATCCAGCTTTGTTCCCCTCTGATTTTTATCCTGAGGTGCAGGCCAGAGCCCGCTCTCTGGAGTCCTCTCACCTCCCTCCTGCCAGGACTCGCCTTGTGGAGAGCAGAGTTATTTAGAGCTGCGTCCTGGGGGGCTCAGTGCCCCGGGGAACCCCGCTGCAGATTGTCCGCGTTCCTGACTCACGCAGTCCTCATGCCATCCGGCCTCCTAAGTGGGTGATCTGTCCTCCTCTCTCCCAGGAGCTCTGTTTATCGGGAAGCCTAAAGGACTCACCCTGAGGTCCTTTCTGTCTTCACACTTGGAGTTTCGGAGCAGGACACCCAGAGGGGACGGTGACACTGAGTGTGACCCCAGGCTCCGCGCTCCCCCTGGGAGCTCTGCACTGCAGACAGGTGACAGCCAAGGCTGCCTTTTACAGGGGGCACAAGAGGCCTGGAGGGCCCGACAGTTCCAGCATGGCAGACTCTGCCACGGAACCAGGTCCGTGTGACCCTCAGCCTGGAGCCCTGCAGTGTCCATGTGACCCGAAGCTGGACCGTCAGCTTGGTTGGCTCGGGAGCCACCCAGGGAGCAGGGAAGCCCACCTCGGGATATGTCTGGGTGATCTTGCAGGGTGACTTGCATCCTCCTGCCTCAGCCTCTTAGCACTGGCTTATTTATTAAGAGTGGACTCCGAGCTCCCGCACCCGGCTTCAGGCTTGGAAGGGAAAATCCATCTGACCCTGCTGATGGGGGCATGGTTCACAGAGACTCTGCTGATCCCTCTCAGCCCCGGCCCTCAAACGAGGTGGCCGTGACAAATTCCAGACACTGGTGCCCGGGCTTGGGGCTGCCTCAGTGGCTTTCTGGGTGCCCCCTGGGGAATCGGACCCTGTGTTGAGGTCAGGAAGTCACCGCTCCGGGCTCCTTGGGCACCTGATGGCAGGGGTGCCCTCCAGCTGCCACCAGGGGCCCAGCACCTATGCTGCTCCCCTGTGCCCCAGCTCCCCCTACCTTTTTGGGGGGGCTTTAGTTTTCTAAGACAGGGTCTCACTGTGTCATCCGGCTGACCTCAAACTGTCAGGGCTCCTCCTGCCTCAGCCCTCTGAGCGCTAAGATTATAAGGTGTGCGCCACCACGCCCAGGTCTTACTTGGATTCTGAGATCTGTCTGTCCCATAAACTACTTCCACATAAGGTGTCCCTGAAGTCTGACACAAGGCACATAGACCCGGCGTCCGAACATGGCGCAGTTGGAAGGAATAACAGTGTCATTGGCATGCAGACTTCATGAACACCTGGCCGTGCAGGAAGCGCGGTCTCTATTTGCATGCAACATTGTATCTACTTCAGCAACTGGGACAGGTTCACCACCTGGCTCTACTCCCACCCTCCCTCCCAGGGACCCTGCCAGGGGCTTGGGGGTCACTCCCCGGCTCTCTGTGCAGATGCAGAGCCAGTGGGGTGCAAGTGCTTCCTTGTTGTTCCACTCTAGGACAGGAGGCTCAGAGGCTCAGAGAGGGTACAGTGTCTGAGGAGGCTGCCCCGCAGGCGGCCAGGAGAGATGCAGCCCTGCTGGGGCCTGGCTCTGTTTCTGTCCCTCCCATGAGGCTGTGAACAGAACCCTCCCCCCTCCTTCCTGTAGTTTGTCACATGGTCTGGTCCTTCGGGAGTACCGCCTGTATTTAGTGACACCTCGCCTTAGGGCCAGTACAAGGAAAGTCGTGCCTGGCTCCCTGGGCTTAATCTGCATTAAGGTATCCCTGGCCAGGCGGGGGGGGGGGGGGGTGCTGGGCGGGGATTTACTATTTTTAGCTAAAGTCAGGGAGCCCTGCAAATCCCGTGTTACTCGGAGGCCTTGAAGAGGCAGGGCTGTGCCTGACGGGAGTGATGTGTCTTCAGTAGTGGCCCCATGTGGTGTCATTCTGTTTCTGTGATGTGTCTGCAGGGGACACAGTGATGTCTGTCCAGCCCTCACAGCTGGGTCACCTTCAAGGGTGTGCTTCCTTCAAGGGTGCCTGCACAACTCAGGTACGTGTTCTCAGGGTCTCGCTAGGAGGCCCAGGCTGGCCTCAAATTCGAGGTGATCCTCTTGCCTCAGCCTCCCAAGTGCTGGGATGACAGGTATGCAACGCTGTGTCCAGCAAGTTCCATATTAAAAGTAAATGAAACATAGAAAAGGCAGAATGCTGGAGCAGCCAGGTGGCCACTGGGGAGGACTCCTCCCCACGGCTTTGATCTCCGAAGCAGGGACGTGGCCTTTGATGTCCATCGCCAGGCCAGCCGAGCCCCCTGTGAGGGGGTGCAATGGCCCTGAGCCAGGATTCATTCTGTGATGGAGCTCGGTCGGGGTCACACACGGCGGGGCCAGTGGGGGACAGCATCTGGGCAGTCACTAGTTTTAGGCCCCTCTCGCATTTCGCGCCCTGTGCAGGCCTGAAGGGGAGCCCAGGCGAGAAGCGAGGCCCTGGCTGCTCCTCTACCATCTGGGGCTCAGCAGTGTTTTATCATCAAACGAGTAAGACGGCTCACCGCACCCCACACGCGCGCTCGCCTCCCCCGCCTCTCGCTGTCTGAAACACAGAGCCTTGTTCCCGGGAGGGAGACACCGCTCCTCCGCTCTTACCACTTGTCGGCTGGGTGGCCTTGGACAGCCCTGGGATCCCCACGACCTTGACTGTCTTTTCTGAGATGGGGGATCTTGTCTATGGGCTCGAGTGAGACTAACACCGAGCATGTCCTTCGGGAGGCTACTTACTGTCTGTCTCAGAAAAACTTTAGCAGCCAGGCGTGGTAGCGCACACCTGTGCTTCCAAACTCAGCTGGGAGGCTGAGGCAGGAGGATTGCCTGGAGTTCAAGGCCAGCCTGCGATCCCTTCTCAAAAACCAACCAAACAAACAAACAAATAAAACCAGACACAAAGAGCTTTTCCAGATGTAAGTGGCCTGCCCCTGTGTTTGCCATAAGATATTTAGAAAATACAGAGGAGCTGGAAAAGAAATTTATCGCTTACAGTGGTGCCTCAGTTCACAAACTTAATTCTTTCCCCATTTCTTGTCACAAACCGAATTGGATGAGAACCACATCAGATTTCCTCCTAAGGTCAGCACAGAACCTAACAGTTGAGTCTGACCTGGTTCTCATCCGGTTCGGTGGAGAGGACCCAGTGCATGACTCGAGGCCCCACTGGGTAGCCCCCACACTCCAAAACTCTGAACGCTTTGCCAGTCTTGGAAGATTTCCTAAGTAGGCTGAGTGCACAGATGGGCTGTGTGTCCACAGCAGAAGGAATAATTGTGGAAATAAATGGGAGTTGGAGGCCGTGGGCGTGTCTGAGTGTGCAGTGTGTGTAGACATGCGTGTGTGGGCATGGGCCTGTGGTGATCTGGGGTCCCAGGAGAGTAGGAAACGTGCCCCCCCAGTGCCTGGCAACACTCGGAGCCCCGTGGCCCACAGGCATGGAGTGAGGTGGGCACGGGTGGGGCAGGCTGGAAGCTGGCCTGAGACGGTTCTGCCACCCCGGGCCGCTGCCCCTGTTCTCCAGGACCTCAGCCCCCAGCGGCCACCGCTGTTTCTCCTCCAGACCCCGGGTCCTTCTCCAGCCCGGATTCCCCAGACGCTTTGCAGTGCTGAGGCGCGGGCCCAGTGAGCGCCACCCCCAGCGCTTTTTACTTCTCCATTTTTGCTTTGCAACAGGGTCTCATTAATCTGCCCAGACTGGGCTTGAACCTGCCACCCTCCTGCCTCAGCCTCCAAAAGCACTGGGGTGACAGGTGTGTGCCACCACGCCCGGCTGCTCTCCAGGTTGAAATGCATCTGTGCTGTCACCTGTTTCAATGACACTCAGGCTTTTTATTCTGCCTCTGGGGGATCCCTGAGGGCTTCTTGGCGTTGCCTGATGCTCCACAGAACTGGCTGCCCATCCCCCCAGCCCCTCATTTCTGTCCCTCTGTGACTCGGCCCCCGGGTGGGACTGTCGAATCGTGTGTCACACCTGGGAAAGGCACGTGAGGCTGGGGCGTGGCGGGGCTGCGGTCCCTGGTAAGCGGCTGCTCCGCTTTCTCAGTTGCTGGGCGCCCACTGCACACTCTGCTCGCACTGGGGATGTGACAGCGGGGCTGACACCAGGGGACACAGATCGGACACAGATCCCCAAATCCACTGACCTTGCCCGTCAGAGCAGGAGCCTGGTTTCTCCCATTGCCCGGGTTCTGGCCTCCTCCCAGGAAATCCAGGAGTTGGGGGCTTCGACCTTGCTGGAGCCTGGGTGACCCAGACCCGGCTTCTCTCCTCTGTGAGTCGCGAGCCGCGGCCAGCATAGCCACGCGCTTGAGGCCTGGCTATGTGTATTTCGCTGTTTGTGCGTTGTCTGCCCAGCTCTGTGACGCTGTGGCTTTCTTGACATCTGTCACTGCTGGCCAGGATGGTGGGCTTTTCGGAGTCCTTCCCATTGTGACTGGGTAGGAATAGATGTGAGTTCTTCAAAAGACTCTATCAGACTTTTTCACTACGTAAAATAATTCATACTCTATAGCATGTTTGGAAAATGCTAAGTAGTAGCCAAGTGTGGTGGGGGGCGCACACCTGACAAAGTCTTATAGTGTTACCTACTCCAGGCTGGCGCTGGGAAACTCACTCAGCAGCTAAGGTACCTCATGGCGGAAGGCTGAAGACTTTCTCCCTAAAATCGGAATGACTTAAGGGCGTCCCCTCTCTTGGTTCCAGACAAAGCAATTAGACAGGAAAAAAGAAATCAAATGTTTCCAGATTGGGACTTATGAAAGAAAACCATCTCTATGTGTGGATGACATGATCTGGTAGAATCCACTTTAAAAAAAACATCGATTGAGCCAATCAGAGGAATAGATGAGGTCATGGGACCTAACACCAGCACAGAACAGTGACCTGTCCCAAATGACATGGAAGAGTAAAATACTTAGGAATCAGTTGGACAAAAGAGAGATGAGAATGGTGCTCTGAACACTTTTCAAAAATAGTTTCGGAAGACATGAAAGATGTAGGTAAATAGAAAGTTAGTCCATGTTCGTGGATCAGAGGTGACTGTCCTTGCAGCAGCTCAGCCCCCAAATTAATCTGCAAATTCAAATGAGCCCTGGGAAAATTCCAGCTGGCTTGTTTTTTTTTTTTTTTTTTGAGACAATATTACTATGTAGTTCAGCCTGGCTTCAAACTGGAAGTGATCCTCCTGCCTCAGCCTCCTCGAGTGCTAGGATTCAAGGGGTGAGCCACCACGCCCAGCTTCCAGCCAGCCTCTTGGCAGAAGTTGATGAGCGGACCCTAAACTCTTGAGGAAGAACAGCGCTGTGACTCAGTGGCCGAGCACTTGCCTAGCCTGGGGAGGTGCTGGATTCCGTCCCTAGAACTAAGAAAATAAAAGTAACAATCAGTAAAATGAGATTCGAGGTGGATACTCGGGACCCGGCAAAACCAGCACAGCCTTGAAAAGAACTGAACTGCGGTGAAGTCACACTTCCTGATTTCAAAACTCACTACAAAGCAACAGTGATGAAGGTAGTATAACAGTGACAGAGGGTAGACAGACGGACATACAGGGCCATGCAGCAAAATGGATTGCTCAGAAATAGACCTTCACACTGGGCCGAGTGGTGCATGCCTGTAATCCCAGCACTTGGGAGGCTGAGGCAGGAGGATCACTGTGAGTTTGAGGCCAGCCTGGGCTACATAGCAAGAGCTGATCTCAAAAGAAAGTTTTCCAAAAGGACTGGGGATGTAGCTCAGTGGTAGAGCACTTGCCTAGCATGTGCAAGGTCCTG
Source organism: Dolichotis patagonum (assembly GCA_004027295.1). Taxonomy (NCBI): domain Eukaryota; kingdom Metazoa; phylum Chordata; class Mammalia; order Rodentia; family Caviidae; genus Dolichotis; species Dolichotis patagonum. The sequence continues at coordinate 2,102 of PVJX010025226.1, read as the reverse complement.
GGTTCCACCCCCAGTGCTGCCAAAACCCAAAACAACCCCCCCCAATCAGTAATAAACGCCTACAGAATAGAAGATATTTGCAAAATAAGCATACTTCCTTGACTGGAATCTGGGATATGTCAAGAACTCTTACACTTACTAATAAAGACCAGTTCATAGATGATGCAAGCAAAGGGCTTTCTCCAGAAAAGCCACGGGAGGGCCAGAGGAGGACAGGAAATGGCACCGCGATCCATTAGTCATTCACACCCGCGGAGAACACCCGAGTCGGCGGCCCCACCGAGTCGGCCCGGCGGAGGAACACAAGTGCAGACAGGCCATGGAGATAGAGGCAGCTGCTTTGACAATGCCTGCCAGGTCCCAAAAAGTTTATACAGAGGGCCACCATGTGACCCCTTGATTGCATCCCCCCAAAATGAAACCTGGCAGCAAGGTGTTTCCTGCAGCGTTATGCATGGTGCCCCAAAGCAGAAATGACCAGAGCATGGATGAGCTGGGGGTGGACAAGTGCAGTCTATCCACGAAGTCGAGTTGTATTTGGCAGTAGAAAGAAATAAAGGAGTTTAGATATTCTCTCTCTCTCTCTCTCTCTCTCTCTCTCTCTCTCTCTCTCTCTCTTTTGAGGAAGTGTATAGTTCAGGCTTCCTTGAACTCACTATGTAGCCAAGTCTGGCTTGGAACTCCTGGAGATCCTCCTGCCTCAGTCTCCCAGAGCGCTGGGATGACAGGTGTGCACCTCCACACCCAGCTGGATCCTACACTTTGGAATACAGAAATTGTGTGACATGTAAATTATATCTCAATAGAGCCATTATTTGAAAACGCCAAGAATTAAAACAGCAGGAGAACTGCTTACCGCCTACGTCCCCAGCCTCTGCCTTTGCAGATGCCAGTGTGGGGAGCTCGTTCCCCTGCGCCCTCTGCACAGCCTGGCTGCGACCTTCTTATCTTCCTGTCAATCCATCATCACACTGCCTGGGGTGCAGAGGGCACCTTGAGAGGCTGAGGCAGGAGGATCTCAGGTTGGAGCCCAGCCAGGGCATCTTAACAACTTACCAAGGTCCTGTCTCCAAATCAAAAGTCAGAGGGGCTGGGCCGCAGTGCCCGGCTTCCATCCCCAATGCTGCAGAGCAAAGCAGTGGAAGGCACCTTGCTGTGTACCCCTGAGTGGCTGAGATTCTGTGCTACAATTTTCAGCCTCGCTTGTCGGGATGGGCTGCTCGCTTCCATGGGAGGCTGAGTCCCAGCGGCAGTTAGAAGCCGAGAAGCCGGGTCAGGAGGGCCCTGGGGCCTCTGGGAGCTGGGTCACGGGTTGGCTGCCCTGAGCCCAGCGCCAGGCTGGGCCCCCAGGGAGGCTGGCGAGGGCGCCGGGCTTGGCGCCACCCTGCAGGAGGCTCCCGCCCCTTTCTGACCAGAGACAGCCGTCTGGCCTCTGCAGCAGATTGAAAGGAATCTTCTGGTCTTTTTTGCCAACTGCTAAGCCCTTTTAAGGTGGGTATGGTTCCTGAGATTAAAAAGAAAAAATCAGCTGGCCTGGTAGTGCACATCTGTTATCTCCACACTCTGGGAGCCTGAGGAAGGAGGATTACAAGTTCAAGCCCAAGCTGGGCAACTGAGTGATTTAGGGAGACCCTGTCTGAAAAAACTAAAAAAGGAGTTAAAATAGGACTGAGGATATAGCTGGGAGCAAAGGCCCTGGGTTCCATCCCCGGTGGCTCAGAAAGAAAAGTCGGATCGGGGCTGGACACTGAATGCTTGGCCCTGGTACGAGGAAGGCGGCACTGAGGTCTGCGTGGTCACCTCTTCGAGAAGGGGTGGCTGGAGTCTGGGTGACCAGGTGGAGCCGGGGCAGCACGGACACCTGGGCAGTGGTGAGGATGAGGATGAAGACAGTCCCCAGCCTTGCTGTTGCTGCCAGGTGACCTGGGGGGAGGGGCACGACCCACCTTTCTGAACCTGTTTTCACATCTGTCAGCTGGGGGGACCAGAGAGAGTCTGTACAGTTGTGCAGGGCTCAGGGCCTTTTGTGCATTCAAAGCGCTGTGGGCAGGCGGGAACACTTGGGTCACTTTCCTCTGTAATCTCAGCAGGCTGGTCTGTAA
>PVJX010025225.1:0-27171 GCA_004027295.1 Dolichotis patagonum | reverse complement strand
ATCTGCTTCATAAATTCTAGGTTTTTTCTGAATTCTTCATTAAATTTTTCTCTCCATTTGTGTTCCTCTATTCTTCTGTCTGTGTCTTCTTGAGAGGTACCCAGCCCTTCTTTTATTAATCTACTTATCTCTTGTTTAATTTGAATTAATATTTCAGTTTTGGTCCCGCTTACGAGGTTTTGAATATATCTCTTTATGTCTGCTAACACTGTGTTTGATGTTGCATTTTTGCTGCCCTCAGTCTCTTTTGTATTTACCTCTCCTGGATCAATGTTCTCAGGGTTGGGGGCTGGGAGTGTTTTTTTTATTTCTCCCTTTCATCATGTTTTTGGTTCCTTCCATACAAGTGTACAGTGTAATTCCCAGACCCTTTTCTTGTTGTTTAAGGCTCCTCTAGAGGGCGCAGGCTAGGAGCTTTAGCCCTCTTCAATAGGTTATCAGAGATTAGAGTTCACCCACGGGCAGTGTGCGCTAGCTCCTCCCTTCTGGGCCAGTCAACTTTTGCAGGGCTTCACTGCATCAGTGTGCACTGATCTCAGGGAAGTAACTGGGTCCCTGCCAGGGGCGCGGCCTAGTCCAAGCAGATTCCACCAATCCGCTCGGCAAGGGGAGTAACTAGCTGAAGCCACTTCCTTATGGAGTTAGGGCTGTCCTGCCCAAATCCAACATGTCGTCCAGTCAGTTTCCCCTTTCCCATGGGAGGGTCTTATTCCCATCACTCACCGTGTCCCGAGAACTGCTGGACTGCCCGACCTCCGATTTCAGCGCGATTGCGGTGGGAATTCATGGTGCCTCTGGCTGGGTCGTGTGCAATGCCGGTCCTGGCAAGCTGCATGCTGGGCTGTTCAGCTCCACGCTCCTGCAGCTCAAGCCAGTCACTTTGGCGCGGATCACTTGTTCAGGTCAGGCAGGAAACTTTCGGGTCCTAAAGAGACAGGCCGAGATGCTGCTTTCTGGGAGACTCTCTGGGGGAGAAGGCCGGGGCTATGGGCCCAAACAGACCCAGCCCAGATGCCGGTCTCCAGGCAGTTCCCTGCGGATGAAGGGTGGGCCTACCAGTCCCAAACAGTCGTGCCGAGATGCAGGTCTGCGCAGACTTTCGATCCAAACAGCCCAGGCCACGCTATGGGTCCAAGAGTTTCCAGCACTTCTTTCTTAAGCAGAAAGACCTGGCCCATGGCCTCATAGAGGAGTTATTGTTTAGGAAAAGGATCCAGGTGAGAGGCACAATCCATCATTGCCTGAGGCCCAGCAGCCTGGCACCTTCCCAGTGACAGTGAGAAAATGACATCACCTTGGAATATGTTCAAAAGACGACCTATTCTTCAAAGGTCTGCAAGGAGAATTAGTTTTTAGTTCATTCTTGCTGTATTTAATGCATAACATCATAACTTACAGATACCCAGATTCAGTTCAAGGGCATAAGTAATTTGGTGAGTCTTTGATTTGTTGATACTTTCTGAAACCAGAGTAGAAATTGAAGCATGTTTTGCTAAGGGTAAGAAAACAAATCAATTTGGAAAAAAAGAGCTGATATCGTGGGTAAGTGATTGTTAGTTACATCAACTTCCTTCACCCTTTGGGTCTAGCTCTTTTTTTAAATCTCCTACATGGATTTTTTGTGAGAATCCTTATCATTCTTAATATTGACAGAGAAATACAGCAAAGATTTATTGGTTTAAGAAGTGCGAATTCCTCAAAATAGCGAATTGCTTTCTCCAGGTTTTATGAGAAGATTGTGCTTAAACAGACTTTAGTCCGAGCGTACACAAACAACGCTACAGAAAAGTAGTAAGAAATCTCAATTGTGAAATAGTTATAATTGCTTGCATGCACTGATGTTTATTATGGCAGATAACTAGACTGAGTTCTTCACATGAATTAGTTCATTTGATCCTTACAGCAAATTTTTGAAGTGGGGAGAGTTATGATGTATTCTCATTTCAAAGATGAGGAAACCAAGAGTTAGAAATATCTGAAACTTGACGCTTGTCTTTCATGGGGAATGGAGCCAGAGCTTAGAGCTGATTTCCATCACTTTGTGGGTCAGGCTCTTACAACTGGCCACAAGAAAGTCATGCATATTTGTGTTTGAGAAATAAATAAACTTCGGTTACTCCAGCACGAGTGGTGGTTAGTCTGTGTTGCCCAATTCAGTATCTTACAGATTTGTTTGAATTAACACATTCCTAAAGATCATTTGTAAGGAGCTCATAGTTTTGCCATTTTTTTAGGTGACTGAAAATATGTTGTTGTCTTAAAAATGCCACGTTGCCTCTTCTATCCAACCTAGTTCAAACCTGCTGCGATCTGCAAGTTTATGTCCTTCCAGAACTCTAAGTTGAAAGTATAAACTCCAAGCTGAGGGTGTTAGGAGATGGAGCTTCAGGAGGTAATTAACTCATGAAGGCAGAGCCCTTGCAAATGGGATTGTTATGCTTATACAAGTCCCCATATTCTCTTTGCCCCTTCCATCTTGAAGACACAATGGAAGGACAACCAACCATGTACCAGGAAGCACGCCCTCACCAGGCATCAACTGTGCTGACACCTTGATTTTGGACTTCTTAGCCTCCAGAATTGTGAAAAATAAGTTTCTGCTGTTTATAAGCTACCTGCATTATGGTGCTGTGTTACGCTAAGTGGACTTGAGCAGAATTTAAGAAATAAAACTTTAACACAAGAGTTGGCCCATTTCTAAATTCCAGCATGATTCAAATGTCTATTTCAGCAAGCATCAAACACTAAGACCTGACTAGCAGTATCCTTGTGAACAGTGTGAAAGACACTCATGGTCACTGTGCAGGTTTTTCCCCTCAAGCAGTAGCCCCAGTCTCCTTTGGTCAGGTAACTGGGTTGGAGTTTTTTAGTTGTACCACACCCCATTGTGGAGAACTCATCACAGCCTATCTTGGAATAGACTCACTTGTACGGCCTCACCCTGCAACCATTGGCCTTCTTCGCCAACCTGGTCCACAGCCAGCTCCACTTTGGAAAGCTTAATTCCCTTTGGTGTGGTGTAAAGGGTGTGGGTGGCACACTGTTCCATGGACTACTCCTTCAAGGTAATTCACCTCCAAGTAGTAGGAGGAGACTATGTAGAAATAATAATGGCTGACACTGATTCACTGATTAACTGCTTCTAGCCAGGCACTGTGCTAGGTGTCCCAGTGCATGCTCTCATTTCACTCTCTCAGTTACTTTCTTAGTCCTATTTTTCAGAGGAAGAAACTAAGGCTCAGCATGGGCCTCTAACCTGTCTTTAATGAGACACCTAACACACTGAGATCTGAGTTGGTCACACCACGATTAACTTTATAATCTGTGCCATTTATGTTAATGTTTTTAGTGTCCTCCCAGTAAGTAACAGCAAGGTGGACATAAGGCTTAGAATAGCCTAGGAAGTTTTGAACAGGAAGTAGAAGATAAGCAGGATATTGAACATTATACTGCCCTGGAAAAATGAAGATTGCACTGGGGAGAACAGTAAAACAGAGCAGGCTCCCACACTTTTGCTCTCTTCACAGTACAGTAGAAAAGGTGAATTAGACCATTTTGGAGTTGGCACTGCCAATCAATTTAAAATTCAACACCTGCCTTCCCATTTGAGTTTAATGATTATAGCAGCTCTCTTCACATTTGTTTTGTTTGTGCTGATTTTACAGGCAGGGGTTTTAAGTCAATCAAAGAGCATCTGTGCTAAAAAGAAATTATTTTGTGTGCATTAAAATAATTGGCCCACGGCCATGGTGGAACCCAGGAGCCTGCACAAAGAAGCAATTTCCCCACCCTCTTGGTAAGCACCTTCCACTGGTGTGAGCCAGGAGAAGACCCAGTAGTGTCTCTTGAGCCTACTGGTGCACGGGCTTGGAATCAAGGCTTGGAACCCCCACCCCGCCCTTTAGCAACTGGGGACAGAGGTCTGAGCATCTCTTGGCAGGATGACTATATGCAACATAGCAAATATGTGGGTCTCCTCTATCTCCTCTTTGAAAGCAAGTGTTGTTTTCAGTTTTGTTTTCATTATGATTAACTGCTTTACTCTATTCAATATTCTCTTTTGATTGATTTTATAATGTTCTGTCTTTGGTTTGATTTTGCTATACTTAATTGACTAGACAACTATTGTGAAGATAATGAGATATACTATGGTACCTATTACTGTTATCCCAGTAACCTGCTGAGAAGTTCTGTACCAAATTCACTGCACTGTCTCAAATGGCTTTGTTCTGTCTTGTTCTGTTGTATTTCTACTACCTTCAAAATAAAAAATAAATAAAATAATTGGCCCAGTTCTCTGAATCAACAAGGAAAATCTACCTAACTGCTGTCTTTAAGGGAATGCAATGTAGGGTGGAAAAAACTCACCAAACTACCCTTATTTCTGGTGCATAGTATTATATCCAGGAAAATGAGTTTATCTTGCTTGAAGGAAGAGCTGAGATCAGCATATTATATTAAACTCAGCACAGAGACAGTGTTGTTGATTTATGGCTTAATTCACATGATAAGTATATAAAATGTTTCAATAATGCAGAGGTAACAGCCTTGTATTAGTTTTTGTATTAGTCTTTCCATCACTGGGACAAAATATCCTTCACCCACAACTTTAAGGGAGACCCCACACTTTCCTTATCCCTTCCATCGCATTATGGTTTCGGAGGGTTTAGTCCACAATCATTTGGCTCAAAGGCAGAAACAGCATGTAGAAGAGCCAGGTAGAAGGAAAGTGCTCAACAGATGGCAACCAGGAATCAGAGGGAGAAATGGGGACTACGCATTCCAAGCTATGCCCTTAGTAACTCACCTCCAATCAGCCTCCATCTAACAGCACATTCAACCAAGAACTCATGAATGGATAAACCCACTGATGAGTAACCCAATCACCTTTCAGAAGCAGATCTAAATCATAACAAGTTGGAAAAACAAAACTGAATTTAAATATTCTATACATGACATCAAGATGTGAGGTTGCTGTTGGTTGATTGTGGGAAACATACTTTCCTGTTGTGTGAAAAAGGGAACATACAGGCCTGATTGTAAACAATCTTACCACAGTCTCTTTTTATTCTGCTTTGTATCTCACCATTAAAGTACCACTTATAAAATATTATTTCTGAGATACCTGAACTTTGTTTCCAAGTCATTTAATTACCCCCAGGTTGCTGAATCTGTGTCTTTGTCTTTAAATCATCTACCTCATTCACAGTTTCAATTCTTTTGTCTCTTTTGCAGAAAGTAATTTCTCCAAAGACATATTTCAATCTGTGTAAGAGAGAAATTACTTCATCTCTCTTTATCTTCTTCAAAGAACTTTTTCTATTTCAGAGAAAGCAGAGATCAGGACTTTCTCTTCTGTACATCTGGGCAACCCAATCTCTTTTTCTCTGTATCAGAGTGGACAATCATTGCTGATAATTATGTGGTTTGTGTGGGACTATTACTAGACTAGGTCCAAGGAGGCCCTCAAATAGGAGACAGAGACTTCAACTCATCCCACTTACAGGGTAGGTTGCAGGCTTGCCAACTTCTATCACAGAAAAGAATTTTCAAAATTCATCAATGAAGGGCATAAGGAGGTTCATTAGACAGAATTTTTAAAGTATGTACTTAAAAATAAAAATAAAAATAAATTTAAAAAGAGTATGTATTTAAGGAGAGTAGAGTGTGGGCTATAAAAGGAGAGGTCCATTATGGTTTGGAGCTGGGTATGTTAAGTGCTGTTGGGAGTGTCTACAAGATGAGTGACCGAGGATGTGTGTTTCTATTGTCTTTCAGGGTACCTGCCTCCAGTGGCAGGCTCTGTTTGGAAACTATTTATATGTGTTTGACGTTGTGATAGCCCACTAACACTGCTGCTTCCTCAAGGATAGAGGTCTGTTGGAAAAGAACAATTTACAGGTGAAAACCAGGTGTAGAGCCCATTTACAGGCTTATTGTGTCTATAAGAGGTCTAGGACATGTTTTAGAGTCTTCTGAAAGGGAAAATTGTGCAAGTAAGTTTTGTGTCCTGAAGTTGCAGTTTTTCTCAATAGTACAATTTTTAACTATTATTTTCCTTGTATCTTTTTTTTTTGTCTTTATTTCTTTCATCCTACCTCAGAAGCAGGCTTAGCCTCAGTTCCAGTAGATTGGCCCCAGCCATATTTGGTCATCCAACCATTGATTGAGGTCAGAAGAGTTTAATTCAAAGGTGAGCCAATCAGCACAAGCTTTGGGCTGCTGTTGGTTGATCATGGGAAATACACGTTCCTGTTGCACTGATCAAGAGTACATGAAGGCTTGGTTATAGCCAATCCTATAGTCACCAGAGAATAAGGTTGCCCAGGAGGCAACCAAAATTGGTCTAAAAGAACAGTGGAAAGAAATCCAGTCCTCACATCACTGTAGTCATCAATGCAGTCTGCTGTATCTCTGGTCTCCCAGTTAGCCAGTAAATCCCTTCTTGTTTATGGGTGTTCTGTTAATTATAGTCGAAGTATTTTAGCTAACATACCCAGCTTTTGGGTGGTTAAACTACACACAAGAGTATATCTCAAAATGTACTTCATCATCCTAATATCCAATTGTAGCAAATTGACCAACTAAATTGCATCCACTATAGTATATTAGCTAGGGAAGACTCAATGTTATAACAACAGAAATTTGCTTTTCTTCTTCTTTTTTATTATCATTAAGTTTATTGGTACCACTTAGATATACATAAAGATCACATTTATCATAGGGAGTTGGTACCTGTACATGATATATCTTGATTCCTCTTTATTCCCATTCACCTCCTTTCCCTTTAACCCCTCCTTCCCTCCTTATTTACAAAGCTTTGTCATAATAATCTGAAGCAAATGATCCTGGCTAGCAGATGGCTCTCTTCCCATGTACTTCCACAGATATCCAGGCTTTATTCATCTTCTGGCTCCCTAATCCCCTCAGGCTTTTTTATTATACCCATTAAGTTGGTTGTGGTGAGGAAGGATGAAAGAGTACCACTGATTATTGAAAACCTTAGCCCAGGAATAGTACCAACCAAACTGGCTCTCCCTTGGTTAAACTTTAGTCACATGGTCATATCTATCAAGGAGCCCAAGAAGCAAGAATTTGTTGTTAGTAACTTGTTCATAATTTTAACCACAGAGAGAGTGCTTTAGATTGTTAAATTACATGGGGCAACACTAATAGAGCAGTGTGCATAGTATCAGCCCCAGTTCTCCAAAAACCTGTATCTATTAAGCACGTAAGTTCTATTTCTGTTTCAACCCCATAGCAAATTTTGTTCTTATGCTGCTCCATCTTTGTTCTACCTCTGGCACATTCACAGTGTTCCCAGCAAATACATTCCACCATGCACTGGTGAACAATAAAGATTCTACTGACGATCTTGTGTGATTTCAGAAATGTAATCACATCCTTCCACAGACATCTGTTCTTTCCTCCAGACCTCTCTTCCCTTGCCAGCAACCACACCTCACCTGTTACTCTTCTGTGGCCAAGGGCTTGTCTTCTAAATCAACAGCCCCTAAAAGTCACACTTCAGGAGCAATTGAGCTATCACCCTTTGTTTCTGTTATGGATTAAAAACTGGTGGTCAACTTAACGCCAGCTCTATTACATCACCATGCTGCTGAGTGTAGATGTTTCACCTGAGGAAGGTTTCCAACATAAATGGAGATGTGGAGAAGGAGAAGGGAGAGTGTTAAGGCATTATGGTGTTGAGACGTTGAGGTGTTGCGGTTTCTCCTACGGGTTGCTGTTTGAGCCGTTAGGTTGTCCTGGACAAGCTCTAGTCCTCACATTGAGCATTGCTTCGTGGCTCTGGAGGGGAAGATGTGTGCTGCTTGGTCTCCAGGATGAACTCGTCACACTGGCTTCCAGGCAGGCATGTGCTTGGCTGTGCTTGTCGGAGGAGGAGCTCGGGGCCTCTGTGTCGCTGAGGATGGTTGTGGTGATTTCAGGACAGCCCTAGTGTTTGTTGTGAGTGTGACTTCTCGCCTCCAGCGTAGAACCCTCAGCCTATCAGCACAGCTCCTTCACCCTGCTGGCATAGACTTCCTAGTTTCCACCGCTGACCTTTGGGCCTTCCTGGCACGGATCCATAAAAGAGACTGGCATGAGTCCTTCTTGTGGGCTCTAGAACTCCAGTTGGACTCGTGGGAGGCATTGTCATGAGTTCTGGGTCTTTATCTGGGCTCATGTGGGACAATGCTGTGGGATTTAGACACTTGACTAAATATTCTATGTCTTTGGTGTTGTGAATAGACTTCCTGCATTTTCTTGTGTTAACTCTGGGGGACCATCATAAAAATCATATTACAAACTCCATGTCCTGATTCTAATTGTTCTGTGTACAACCCCTGACTACAACAGTTTCATACACACTTTTCAAAACAAAAGCATAGTAAGGTGAACAGCATACCCATCAATGAGGAAACTTAGCAAATAATTCACTAAACAGGAAAGGTCTCTTCTGGGGACAGGATTGGGTGGGGAGTTGCTACTAAGAAAATCAACTTTTGTCATAAAAATTAATTTACATAGGGAAAACATTTTTAAAAGTTTTAAAACTGCAAATACTAACAGTATTCATCTCTAAGTAATTGAATTAAAAGTTTTTTCCTTTTATTTTCCTACATTTTCATTTGTGTTTCTGTATTTTCCAAGCATCCCATAGTTCATGATGTATTTCTTGAACAATCTAAAACATATGTAGTAAAGTAGTTTATCTTGTGCTTAACACCTTTAGTCATTGGGGAAATGTAAATGAAAACCATAGTAACACACCACTTCACACTCATTAGGATAGCTATAATTAAAAATAAAACCAGAAAATAGCAAGTGTTAGAGAGTTCATTTTCCATAGGTGTAACAAAAATACCTAAAGTTGAATAATTTATAAAGAGAAGAAGCATGTTTAGCTCATGATTTTAGAGGCTGAGATCCCAGATCAAGTGGCCCCATTGACTTGGCCTCTGTGAGGACCCCCTTGGTTGTAGAACATAGAAGATGATATTATCGTGAGAGTATGTAAAAGAGGGAAAGATAATATAGCACGACAGGAAGCCATTAAGAAGGGAAGGGTCAGTCCTTTCCTTATATAGCAATTTTCTCATGAAAACTAACCAGGGTCCCACAAGATTAGTCCCCCAATAGACTAATCACCTCTATTGTCACACTGGGGACCAAGATTCCAACACATGCGCCTTTGGTGGACATACTTCAACTGACATATCCAAACCATGGAAATGAGGATGCAGTGAAAGTAGAACACTTGTGAATATCTTGCAGAACTGTAAAATGGCACACCCACCATGGAAAATAGTATAGAGAATCATGAAAAAATTAAACACAGAATTACTATATGGTCCAGCAAGTTCACTTCTGAGTATGTACCCAGAAGATTGAAAGTAGGAATTGAAACAGACGTTGGTACACCCACATGCATAATGGCAGTATTCACAACAGCCACATGGTATCAGCAACCCAGTGTCTGCTGACAGATAAATAAGTTGGCCAAATGTATATACATACAATGGAATATTATTCAGTCTTAATCGAGGAGGAAATTCTGGTACATGCTATAACATGTATGAACCTTGAAGACGTGATGCTGAGTGGTATAAGCAAATCACAGAGAGGCAACTATTATGTGACTTTATGTGTCTGAGATACTTAGAGTAGTGGGAGTCATGAAAACAGAAAGTAGTGTGCTGATTGCCAAGGGCTGAGGGAGCAGAGACTAAGAAGGCATTGATAGATGCAGAGTTTCTGCATGAGATAATGAAGTTTTGGAGATTGATGGTGATGATAGTTGCACTTAATACCACAGAACTACACATTTAAAATGTACAGTAAATGGTACAATGGTAAATTTTATATTATATAGATTTTAGTACAGTTTTTTTAAAATAAAATTACATTTCCATAGCTAATTTTATCAGAATTTTCAACCTGAATAACTTATGATCTCTTGAAAGTCAGATATTTCCCTAGTTGGACTTTCGATCTACACAGTATTCCCTTACAAATGAACATGTAAATGACATAAGGAAAAATGCTTATTATATCTATAGATGAGGTTTAAGCAGACAAGAAACATGTCTTTTTTTCTTCAGATATTTGCCTTTTAATCAGGCAAAGACAGGGAAAACAACTATAATCTAAAATGAAATAATAGTGTAAAGGGACAAGTAGAGATTTTTGCCTGGATTTTGGGGGTATATTCCTAGAAAAAATGTGTTTGAGCTAAAGTTTAAAGAATTCTTAGGAGTCTACTGATAGAGAAGCACAGGTGAACACAGAGGCAGATTAGAAACTGAGATGGAGGAGTCAGGTGCTGTGACATTCTTGTAATCCCAGCACTCAGAGGCTGAGGTAGGAGGATCAGGAGTTCAAGGCCAACCTGGGCTTCAGTGAGACTCTGTATCAAAAGAAAAAAAGGAAAAAAAGAGATGGAGACATAGAGGGAAAGCATTAGGATATAAGGAAGCAAATCAACTCACAAGTCCCACCCCAGAATATTGAACTTGCCTGGTTGACCATAGCATTGGCTGGAAGGCGGCCTCAGGCCCTGGCATGGCATCGTTGTCTTTACTGAGATGACCCAGAAAGTGAGCTGAACTCAGAAAGCACATCAAAGCCAACCATGCACTGGAGCCAGAGCTGAGACCTTGGCTGGCTTGGTGGTGTGATTCTAGAGCAATGCATAGTCCAACAGAGCTTCCTGTGCAAAGAGGACCAGCCCCCTATACACTGGTATCAGATCATGTGCAGCTGTTGGTTTTGCAGTCTGACTATGAAAGCAATAGAGGCTTTTTCCATTAGCTCCAAAAGCTTATGTAATGTTTTATTGTCAGTGTCTTGGACTTCACCGATCTACAACACGTCTTACCCTAGTACCTACATGTATGAGTTTATTTCTAGATGATGGTGAGTGAATGGTGCACAGCTGTGTGACCACTTCCCTGGCTCAGGTAGAAGAGAACATGCTTGTGAACTGGAAATCTACGGGCTGTAGCAGTTATCCTGCGAGATTAGTGGGGAGAAGAGGGCCGTCTTATGAAAAAGAGACAGAAACCATGTAAATTTGTATGTCATGGACCTGGCAGAACTCAAGGTCAAGTCATTCAGTTTATTGTCAGTGTGGGTCATTCCTATGATATGGCTGTTACTGCTCTTTGAAGCTCCTGTCATGTACTGCTCCCTGCTTTCTTTTGGGAACTTCTACTGTAGGTTCTTGAGGTTCCTTTCCATATTCCTAAGTCCCCTAAGAGGACCTTTAACTTAACTCGAAAGCTGCAACAATAATTAGGGTCCACAGCCATCTCTCCTCTGACTATGGCTTGGGCACAAAGTAGAGGGAATAGGCCCTGTGGAAAATCCAACAATCCTGTCCCTTCTCATTTTTTAATTCGCAGGATCTATCCACCTCCTGGGAGTCAGGCTCTGACATGTTCTTACTCATAAAGTGCAACTTGTACCCCTTTGCCTTCTTGGAAGCCTCCTTACTTCCCTCAGGTGAGCTTGATTCACAAAGAGATGGAAATTCCCTGCCTGGGGTCAGGACACCCAGGTCTGAGAACACAAAACCCTGGCCTCCTTTCCTGGAAAGGAAAGAAGAAAATCATCTGTCTTTTGTTCTGCTGATAGGTCAAAGCAGCAAAAAAAGAAGTTACAATTAATTTCCCAATATCTCACCTTGTTACACACTGATGGTCTCACCCCAATAGCTGCGGTCGTTAGCTGGTCTCCCTCATTTGACACCATGATGTTAGGTAGAGTCATTGCCCTACCACCTTTCCATCTCCTCGTGGGTCTTTCTTGGCTTCCTAGGAATGTAATGGTGGGACACTGTGGTGTGGGACATCAATTGCTGCTTCATTTCCTTACGCTGGTATTCAATACTGCCCCTGGCTGGCCACTGCCACTCAGCCTGCCTGTTTCCTACTCACTCCTAGATATTTTCCTGGGTCTCCAGGACAAAATCCCAAAGAGTCTGATCTGATTCAAGGATAGAATCACAGTGACACAGCATGACATAACCCTAGCAAACCAATGCCCAAGGCTTAGAAATCTGAGAAATGAACCTTCCTTCCTTTCATAGGATTCTAAAACTATTTCTCAACTAGGAATCCTAGGATGTCAGGCCCAAAGGAACTCTGTCATCGGTAAAGTAGCCAGTTGTCCTCAGACCAGGCCAAGAGACCCTAGGATCCCACAGCCCATGCTCAGCTAAATAGACAACAAGCCAAGACATTCCATGATCCATACTCAGCTAAGTAGACAACACCCTTCATTTCTGTGCTTTGAAAGCAATTAAGTGATTCCACCTCTGTTCACCAAAGAACGGGCCCATTGGTTGGCTTTTTCTTTTCTTTTCTTTTCTTTTCTTTCTTTTCTTTTCTTTTCTTTCTTTTCAAGACAGGATCTTGCTATGCAATTCAGGCTGGCCTTGAGTTCACTTTGTAACCCAGGCTGGTCTCAAATTTACAAGGATCCTCCTGCCTCGGCTCCTGAGTGCTGGGATTATAGGCATGCGCCAGCTCCCTGGTTGGCTTTTTCTAGGGTATTCTTTAGAGAGGTCGCCATTCAACCAGATCCTATGCATGCTGTTTTCCATCTTAATGGGGTTCTGAGTGACACTGACAACAACTTCTCTCCTTTATCGAAACTCAGGGAACATGCCTTGGTTCAAGTTCTTCACAGTAGAGGATTTTCTAACATTGGGGCCTCTCCATGTGGTCTCTGGGGCTGAACCCCAGTCAATCTCAATTCTGGTGCCTGGAATGCAAGTCAATGGATTTGAGGCCTCTTTTACATGTCAGCCCCTGCCTTCCTCTCTCACCATTCCAGTCTGAAAGCCGTGCCCTTTAACCTCCTCCTGAATGCACCTTCTAAAGAGCCGGAGGGCATCTCACCATTCCTGCTGCAGCTTGTGTGCTTGAACAGATATAGCATCTGATGATCTGATTTATGATTTCCAGATTTATTGCATCACTTGCATACCCAGCTCGGTTGATATTTTAGGCGTGTGAATCAGTGTCTGGCATGGCTTCCTCTACAGCAGAGCTCCGGCTGCAGGCATAATGAAGTTGGGAGGGGGAAGAGTTCAACTTCTCAGGGAGAAAATTTGTGTCGGTAACAAGTCAGCCTGCCAGCACCACTAGGAAAGAGAGGTACAGGCTCCAGTATCAGAATCAGAATCTGCCCGCTGGGAGAGTCACATCCCCCTGCATGATTTTCCTCCATGGTGGGCTGACTACTCTCTTACAAAAAAAAATAAGTGTTTCATAGATACCTGCTCCAGAGAATACCCCCTACCCTGCCACCAAAGAGGGAGATAAGACAAGTTGCAATGTCACCAGGCTGTGGGTATGAGTGAATAATAAAAAACAAGCCTGTGCAATGGGAGGAGAGATACAAAAAGCAGCTGCAAGAGGCAGAGTTAACTGACCTTCAGTGACTCAGTATAGGATGGTGTTTGTAGAATGGGACATGTGTCCAGGGAGATAGGGAGCTATTCCGTTATTTCTTCCCAGTCTTCTAATGCGTTGCTAATATACAAACTTTCGTGTTTCTCAAAGAATACATTCTGAATGAAGGACAAAGCAGAGCAAGAACTGGTATAGATATATGAAACCTTGGGCTACCTCAAGGACAGTAGTTGGTTATCTTTACCTCTAGATCTCAATGCCCAGGGCAGTGATAGACACAAAGTAGAAACTGAATATAGTTTGCTGAACAGAACCTGGGCCCAGCTCTATTTGTATTTCAAGTGCCCTTGAATTCTAAGCATCTTTTTTCACCACTTGGGAGAATGAACCAACAATCCCCTCAATGTCTTCCGAGGTCTGACATTCTAGGATTCCAAAGTCAAAGCTAATTTTACAATCATAAGAAAGCAGGAATTTTTTTTAAGTTCTCATAAATGTTTATGTCTCAAATGTGTGATCCTCCGTCTCTGCTTTACCATCACGGTGTGTGCATGCAAGTCTTCGGGCTACCATGTTCCCAAGAATACATCAGTCAGTAGTATCTGGGATGCATTTACATTTTTAGGCTCAGTGTAATTCTATTTGGTTTTATGCCACAGGAAGTTCAAGCCTGATTCAATCAAGGAGACTTATAAAATGAGTTTTTAAAAAGGAAAGAGTGTATTGCACATTATATCATTGTACTTTGCATTGTTATCCAGTCAGGCAAGTTGAGGGCAGCTTGTTCTTCAGTCCAAGAATCTGTTAGCAATCCATTAAATTGACTATTTCACTGGCTTATTTGGAAGCGTGGAATTTAAGAGCTGGGTTGGATCTTTGAGGTAGGAAGCAGGCATCTCCTACTAAAACAAGGGCAAAGGACTTTCTGTGTATGTTTGTATACCTCTCAGCTCCTGATACAGTTTTTATATAGTGATCCTGAAGAACTGTACAGAAAGAACCCCAACCTCTAAACCTGCGAATGAAAAGGTGGTCACCAGCATAATGCAGAGCCATATCCAGCCTGAGAATGCCACTCTTTCCATCAGAAATATCCGGAGCAGGATCTAAATTCCTGTGCGCCTGAGACAAGTGTGCAGAGAACTCTGCAGAAGGAGAAACTCTTTCCATACAGCAGCTGCCCTTTTCCATAAAATCTATACTGCAGAGAAGCACCCCTTAGAAGCAGAGATGAAGAAACCCAGAACTTAAAGAAGGAGAGCTTTGAACTGCTGTAGATAGAAAAACTGAGGAGTCACAGCAAAACTTTTTGTGTAAGTAGGCAGGCATGCTAGCAGTAGAACTCAGAAGAAAAAGTCATACAAAAAGGGATTAGAAGCCAAGATTGAGATGACCCAAAATATGAGCCAAGGGGGACAGCATTAAGTTACAAAATGGGAGGAGAAATCCCCAGGACATCTATCAAAGTCATGGAAGGGAATATAGTTAGAGAGAGACCCTGGCTCTTAACCAGTGGGAAGTTAAAGCTGTACTGGAGAGGGCAGCATCCAGGTCAGGCCCAAGGAAAGGAGGAAGTTGAATACTGGAGAAAGGAGGATGTGACTGAAAACTGGAGAAGTGTGAGAGTAGAGAGAGGCGAGGGCAGCAGATTCAAAACAAAGAAGGTGAGTCTCCTATTTCTAGAATTCTCTTTTATATGATTCATGACAGTGGCTAATAAACATTTGAAGGAGCTACATTGTGATTTGGACAACACAAAATAAGAGAAGCCAAGATGAGTAGAACAGAATTATCTCCTTTAGACAATATTGTTAGATATTGGAAGACAGGAAACACAATTTATCTCCACTTTGCTGTGGCAACAAGCAATAGAAGACCCAGCAGAAAGCAGTTTGAGCCATGAGTAGGACTATATTACCCTAGTATTATAGGGATATTTATTCCTTTACAAGATAAGAAGTTAAGTGAGACACAGCAGTGAGGATCATTTCAATCAGGGGCTCAGTGTCCAGAACAAATGTCAGACTCTTCCCACCCACCCCCTTCCCACATTCTAAGTGCTGTCTTCTCAGGGTGGCTTCTACAATTTTAGGCACTGATGCAGACAACAGTGTTTAAGTCAAGAAAAAAATAGTCCCTCAGTTGCGTAGCTTCTTATGTGTAAGGAATTCTTTCCCAGGAGCACTCAGATAACTTTACCTCGCGTCTTGTCAGCCATATTTTCATTATATGCTTCCATGCCCAGAGCAATGCCTTGGCAAGAAAAAAGAGATCTGTAGACTGAAGGAGACTATGAGGGAGACTGTGGGGCCTTCCTCTCAAGGACATGGCCAAGCAGACAGAGTGAACAAATCGAGGAATAAGTCACAAGAAAGCAATGGGGTCCCAAACTGCACATAGAATTGCTCTGGTTGATGGTATGGGGGGAAGAGAGGTTGGGAGCATCCTCTGAGCCAGTTGGCTCAACACCTCTGTTGCCTTTCTACACTGTCCTTTGGAGACAACTGTAATGGAGAAGTAACTGAGGGTGAGGGAGGTGAAGTAACATGGCCAGGGCTCCTCAGGCAGGAAGAAGCAGCTCTCAATCCTTACTACCCTGACACAGTACAATACCCTTTCCGCTACACCATGCATAAAGTATACGAGGTAAGGCTCCATGCAGGCAAGCATTTCCCATAAAATGAGAAGGCATAGCCAACATGGTGTCAATGAGGTGCAGCCATCTTGTCAGAAAAAGCAAGGGCTTCAGAATAAGAC
This sequence comes from Dolichotis patagonum, assembly GCA_004027295.1. Classification (NCBI taxonomy): domain Eukaryota; kingdom Metazoa; phylum Chordata; class Mammalia; order Rodentia; family Caviidae; genus Dolichotis; species Dolichotis patagonum. Next base: position 10,990 of record PVJX010025225.1, on the reverse strand, counting down.
AGTCTTAGTTAGAACACTGATTCCATTTCCAGCTGAGAGAAACCAGGCAGTCACTTACTTTCTCTACGCCTGTGTTCACCACTTTTCCTTTGGGTATGTGAGTCACTTCAAGGAAGGCAATTTTATGAGGGATACCATAGCAATGAATGACATATTCTGTAAGCTCACAAAAAATGGTATTGGACAGGGGCTGTGGACAGAAGATGTGGTAATAACTGCCCCCTTGTTTTCTTCTCTCATCCTCTTATCTCATTACTATCCCTCCACCTTGATGAAACCCAAATGGAAGCAAAGAGAAACAGAAGGGTGGCAAATGGATGAGGGAGGGGACAGAGGCAAGATATGCAAAGGATAATAAACAGACCAGTTCTTGCATGTGCCTGATGTATACTAGAAGGATGAGTATAAATGGATTTTATTTTTACTTTTTATTATTAGACTCCTAAAGTCAAATTCTGGAAAAAGGGCAAGCTCCCCATAGATAAGAAACAAGCTTGGTACAGTAGATCTTGTATTAGGAATCATGGTACCTGATTTTCCTGTTCTTCCCCTTTCCTTCCTTCCCCTCCCCTCCCTCATCTTCTCACAATGTAAACACAATCCTGGGCCCTCTCAGACTGTCTACATGCCCAACAAGTTCTTTCACTTGAACTAAACTGACCTGTCAATGCAGCCAGACACTGCATAAATGAGTCTGATGGGAGCAGTGCTAATTCTAACGTAGAAGGCCATTTGTCTTCTGCTGTGATGACAGCATGAACGGAGAGCAGATCTTGTGTAGTTCACCTTGAGCGGTGGTGAGCCCGTACAGGTGAGATCTGCCCTGTACTCATCAACGCAGCCACTAGTGCATTCGCAAGCATGGACTTCTGCAGTCCGTTCGAGCTTCTCCTAGCTTGGAAATGAGTCCGTGTGCAATAAGAGTACACAAATAGAAGCAAAGACTCTCAAATGGAATCAAAGAAGTCTGGACCTTTATATACACGCCGCCTGCTACCTCTCATTCTTACTCCTGCCTCAGCTCTCTGCATTTTCCCCACTGCTTCAGATACTTATCCTTTCTGCCTCTTCACTGCAGAGCCATGAACTCTGAGAGCCCAGCCTGTGGACTGTGGGTCAGTTTACTCAACCAGGTGCCCCTACTTCTGAGCATGTTTCCCAATCCCAGAAGAAAACAAGCTTAGTATCTAAAGCAGGTCAGTGCCCCACTCTCCTAATTTATCCTGAGACAGTAACTGGGTCTGGCCTCTTGTTCTGACTGAGATACTGGGGTATTCGATCCTGGCTGTTTATTCTACAAATGACTCACTTCTGGTGACTTTATGAATCATAGATATGCCAGATATTGACAAGTCTGTTCTGAAGGAACTTTTATAAATTTCTTTCCCTTTTACCCCTCAGTCAGCTGTTGAATGAGCCCCAAGAAATTACTTTAATTGGATTCTTGATTTGATAAGATCTTACATGTTCCCTTTAAACACACAAAGGGCACTTTCTCTTCTCCTGCTCTCAAAATTGTAGCAGAAAAAAGAGAATAAAAAAGTTATTGAAGGAAGGGGGTGGGGAAGACAAATGTGCACTCAATAAGAAATGCTTCAGCAGCTAGAGGTTAATTTAGAAATTTATAGATAATTTCAAAGAGGAGAAGGTTTAGCACAAATTATGCTTTGTCTAAGAGAAGCAATTGCTACTTTTTAAAGGAAATGTGGAAGAACTTTGCATCATCTGTACCTGGAATTACTTACTTCAGTTATCTTGGTGGATTTCAATTCTGACGCCTCCTCTTCCCTTGAGAGAGCATTGTTTATTAAAAAGTAAAACTAAATCTCTTTTAGTACATCAAATGCCTGTAATGCCACGAAACAAAAATGTCTATAAACAGCTTCTTCTGTCATAGTGTATAGGATGCTTACTCAGATAAGATTATCAGGTGCTAGCATCACTCCCTTAGAGAAATGATTCCTAAACCAATTTGCACACGAAATCGCCTGTGGAATTAAGCATGTCCCGGGCCCCACTATGAAGAATATGATTTACTTATTCTTAGATGGAGTCCAGACACTGGAAGATTTTAACAGTTCTCTAATGATGTTTTGTGTATCCAGGTTGAAAACTATTGCCTTAGAACACTGAGAAGTTTGCCCAGTCCTGGCTTTGTTGTCCTGTGAACTAGGCAACGTTCTTCTGAGATTCAAAAGGAGATTTCTCAAGCTGATCTGCTGTCTGCAGCCAATGACACCCAGCTCTGAAGGAGATAGGAAATGTAACACTAACGCCATATAATTGTCAAGCTATTAGAAGGCTAATGTTCCAATCTATTGCAATGATGACTGTAAGAATGCTTCCTTCCTTTTTCTTCCCTTCCAACATGTGCACATGAGAACACATGTTCACCACACAAAGCAAGTGACAGGATGTAGCTCTACTCACAAGCTCTTGCTTCACCCCATCTGGTACAAAGCACTGAAGCAGCTAATGTGTGCTTGTCACAATGTTCTTCTTGCCCTTGCTGGACTGCAGGTCCAAATTAGTGACAGGTTGTATGACATCTTAATTAATTTGTGTGGAATTCTGACACATGTTCCCATAAAAAAATGGTTTGATCATAATGATAAAGTTGTGAGATCAGCTCAGTGCAACCTATTAACCCATAGTAAAACTGAAGTGAAACACACAAAAAAAATTTTAGAAAAATCACTGTGGATTTATGACATTGGTCCACCTCACTGGATCCCTATGACACCCAAGTATTCCATGTAAGAGCAGTGGCAGAAGTAGGAAGAGTGACAGGCTTGTGACATTACAACAGAATGGCAATGATACAGGCAAGGGAAAGGTAGGAATCAAACTTAGTGTGAGAACTAAGGCTTTGAAAACCAAGGAGGGGAAGAGAAGAATTAAGTTTTAACACCTGGCAAGTAGAATGAGGGAAGCTGTGCCTGAGATCGCGTGAGATGTGGGTTACCTAGTGTTATGGTTTATAGTTAGATGCTCCCCTGCCAAAGCCTCATGGGCTCATAGATGGGGCTTTTAAGAGGTGACTAGATCACAGGTATGTGATTCTCATTACTGGGTTAGTCCGCGGATAGCTGGATGTGATGTTGGGAGATGAAGTTTAGTGCTACACTGTGGGTGTGGCCTGGGGGCAATATATATTATCCCCCTTCTCCTTTGAGTATTGCTTTCTGCTTCTCACTGTCCTGCCATGAGCTGTTTCTCCTCTGCCATGCCACCCTGCCTTGGAGCCATCTGACTGTGGACTGAAACCTCTACAAACCGTATGCCAAAATAAACCTTTCCTTCCTTTAACTTGTGGATACTGGTATTTTCCCCCAGCAATGAGGAAGTAACTAACACACCTAGTTAATAATCATTGACATTCACAAGGTAATATATGTAGATTTTAACACGTTTCTAATTCTTTTCAAGGTATTATTTTTGATGTGAGACCAATTCAAAGTAAATTAAAGAACTTATGAATGTTTTTTGAGAAATAACAATTTTAGGTAGGCAGTTGTGAGGAAGATGATCATCACACAAGCCAAAGCCATATGATTCTTTCACAAGCCCCAAGGGGAAAGATCAATGCCCTGATTTGTCAAATATTGTTCTCCAGTACTTCACGAAATTGAATGCAAATTTACACTGCATAGCTGTTGCAACAGGTATCATTTCGTGTTGTATTGAGTCCTGGATAGAAGTCTTGCCCCGCAAATTCATTATACTACAAAGCTGTAAAGCTATATCAAGGAATGCTGAAGTGCTGAGGCCACAAGAGCCAAGGACTAACGGTTCTTAAATTTGCCAGCAGACCTAAAAAGAGCATTATAAACACAAAAGATATGGTCGTGAGAAGTGTTGCTATGGAAACTACAATCTGTAAAGGATTGGTACATGGTACATGTACACAGCACATTTCAATTCCCTTCCCCCAGCCCTTTTGTTTTTCCAGCATCAGATTCATTTACTTATCTTATAACCTTATAAAGTTAGCTATCATATATACAGATTAAAAATCAGACTGATAGGCCAAAGAACATATGAAACATATAAGATAGTTGTACTAAGTCAAGGTATGCTTTTAGATACATTGCCTGCACTAGATTACAATACCTGTTTTTCCTTTCTTTTTATTTGTTTATTTATTTATTTATTTATCTATTTTGAGACAATTTCATTATGCAGTTCAGGCTGGCCTCAAACTCACAGCAATCCTCAATTTTAGCCTCCCAAGTGCTGGGATTACAGGTGTGTGCCACCCCACGCAACTCTCCTTTTGTTTATTATTTGTCATGTATACATTTTCTTTCATATCAGAGAAACCAACTTATTTTTAAGCTTGTATGTCTGTATTACTTCATTTAACATTATAGTGCATCCATTTTCCTATAAATAACTCAAGTTTATCTTTTTTATGGCAGAATAGTATCCACTGTGTATAAATAACACATTTTTAAATCCATTCATCTGTTGATGGACATGACATATAGGCTGTTTCTAAGATTTAGCTAGTTTGAATTGCACTGTTATGAATGTGATTATGCATGTATCACTGTGGAATGAAGTCTTTACATCTTTGGGGAAGATACCTAGAAGAGAAATAGCTGGGCCAAGTGGAATTTTTACTTTTAGTTTTCTGAGGAATCTCCATATTGATTTCTATAGTGATTATGTCAGTTTACAGTCCTAACCATGGAAATCCTTTCTCTCCACAACCTTGCCAGCATTTGTTAGTTGATTTCTTGATGATGGCCATTCTTTCTGGTATAAGAATCTCAGTGTTGTTTTAATTTGCATTTCTTCAATAGCCAGTGATGTTGTACAGTTTTTCACATGTATATTGGCAATTTGTTATTTCTTCATCTCAGAGGTGTCTATTCATTTCAGATTCCCATCTATGAATGGGGTCTTTAAATTTGCGTGGTCTAATTGTTTGAATTCTTTATATATTCTAGATGTTAGACCATTATCTGATGAGTAGATGACAAAATTGTTTTCCCATTCTGTGGATTGCCTCTTCACTCTCTTAGTGGTTTCCTTTGCAGTGCAAAACCTTTTTAACTTGATGTGATCCCATTTGTTGATATTATTTCTTGTGCAACCAGGGTTTTGTTCAGAACGTCTTTGCCTGTACATTTATCTTCAAGAGTTTTACCTATTTTTGTCTTCTAGTAGATTAAATTCTGTTCTAATATTTAGATTTTTGATCTATTTTGATTTTAATTTAGTGCCTGGTGAGAGATATGGGTCTAGGTTCAACCTTCAGCATGTAGATAGCCAGTTTTCCCAGAACTATTAGTTAAAGAGGCTATCTTTCCTCCAATAAAGGGATTTGGCAACGTTTTCAAAAAATAACATAGCTGAGTATTCCTGGAATTGTTTCTGTATCTTCTATTATATTCCATTGATCCATGAGTGTTTTTTTTGTCAGTACCATACTATTTTGTCACTGTAGCTTTGTAGTATAACTTGAAGTCTAGAATTGTGACTCCCCATGGCTTTCCCCTTGTTGCCCAGATTGCTTTTCCTATCTTAGATGTCTTCTGGTTCCATACGAATTTTAGGACCCCTTTCTCCAGTTCCATAAAGAATTTACTGGTATTTTAATTGAGATTGGCTTAAATCTATATAATAGTTTTGGAAGTAGAACTGTTTTCACTATATTGGTCCTGCCCATCCAGGAACAAGGATATCTTATCATTTTCTGGTATCTTTTTCAATCCATTTTTTTCCAGAGTACTATAGTTTTCATTACAGAGATCTCTCACTTCCTTTGTTAGACTAATTCCTAAGTATTTCATTTTTTGATAGTATTGTAAAGGGTCTTTATTCCCTAATTTCCTCCTCAGTAAGTTTGTCTTTGTTGTACAAGAATGCTATTGACTTTGTATCCTGCATTGTCAAATTCAGATATTCATTCTAGGAGTATTTTTGTGTAGTTTTGGGGGTCTTCTATGTAGAAATATCATTAATTTTTGAACTAATCATTTTAGTCATGTTCTCATTGTTATTTTTTTATTAGTTCACATTGCAATACATACATTTTATAGTCTTCTTGGGGAGTTGGTACATGTTTGGTACATGTAATACAGTTTGTTTCTTTTTTTAATCCCCTTCTCTCTCTTTCTCCCTCCCCTTTTAGTTCCTCTTTCCCCTTTATCATTCTTATTGATATTATTACTCTTAGTTCATATTTATGGGAAATAATGTCCATGTTCACTGAGGTTATTAGGACCTTGTACATGGCATATTTTCACTCTATCTATTTCCCCATCCCTTCACCCTCACCTCTCACCCTTGTTCCCCTAGACCCCTGCCCATCTCTATGAGATTCACCCCCTTGTCTTGTTCTAGCCTTCTTTTTTTTCTGTTCCAATAAGTTATTTTAAAACTGATTGCAAAGTTTATATGAAAAGGCAAATGACCAAAGATGATCTGGAAGAAAACAAAGTTTAAAGACTAAAACTACTTAACTTCAATATTTATTATGAAGCTATAATAATAAAAAATGTGGTATTTGTGAAAGAGTAGACAAATAGATCAATGGGGCAGAATAGAAAGCCTAGAAATAGATCCATACAAATATAGCCTACTGATCTTTGGCAAAGGAGTAGAGCCAATTCAATGAAGAAAGAATGGTTTATTTAACAAATGATGTGGGGACAATAGACATATTCATGCAGAAAATACCAAATCTAGACATATACCTTATACTTGTGATAAAAATTATCATGAAACAGAGAATAGGACCAAGTAGAAAATGGAAAATAAAAAAATGTCCATAGGAGAAAATGCAGATGACCTTGGATTTTGTGACCACTTTTTAGATAGAGTATGATGCCAAAATTATAATTCATTTCTTTCAACTCTGTGAAAGTTACCATTAAGAGAATGAAAAGGCAAGCCACAGATTGGAGGAAAATATTTAGAAAACACATAAGTAATAAAGGACTTCCAATGTAAAATATAGAAAGAACTCATAAAACTAAACAATAAGAAAACAAACAACCTGATTTTAAAATGAATGAAAAGGCCTGGGATTTAGCTCAGCAGCCTAAGTACCTGCATGGCAAGCACAAGGTTGTGAGTTTGATCCCTGGCACAAAAGGAAAAAAAAATTCTAAACAGACACAGATGGCAAGTAAGTGCCATATATGAAAAAATGCTCAACATCATACTATATCATAAGGAAACTGTAAATTAAACATTTTATAAATACCACTACTTTATTTTAACCCTCTTTGAAGAGCTAAAATTTAAAAACTCAGGCAATACGAAAAGCTAAAAAGTATGTGGACCAAGAATATTCATTCATTGCTGGAGGGAAGGCAAAGATGACAGTCATTTTGGAAGACAGTTTGGCAGTTTCTTAAAAGCTAGCCATTGACTTAGCATGTCACCCAGCAAACAAAAGCCTAGGTGTTTTCCCAAATGAAGTAACAAGTAAAAGAAAAAGAAAAAGAAAGAAAAGTAAGCATCTGTGCAAAAACCTGCACAATTATTTACTATAGTTTTATTTTTATTTGTCAAAAAGTAGAAGCAATCAACTCGTCCTTCAATAAGTCAGTAACATACTTTGTGTATCTATCAATGGGATATTGTTCAACATTAAAAAGAAATGACCTATTTAGCCTCTGTGATGGTTGATTGATTGTGTCAACTTGAGTAAATAGCACTCAACTAAATTGGTTCAGCATAGACCCACCCTAAGCAGGATTATCTCTAGAATGGTATAAAAAAAGAAATGAAGAAAGAAAGAATGGTTCTGTTTGCTTCAAGGGAGCTCCAATCTTCTCTTTACTGTGGACATCGCCTCCTGGCCTCCTGTGCAAATCTTTCAGCCTTCTGTTGCAGACCCTTCAGCCTCCTGATCCAAACTCACGTAAGACACTACACAGAGCTCCAGGCCTTGGATTGGATCTTTTGGATCCCCACTGCACATGCAGCCCTTTTGTGCTCTTCTACCCCTTGATCTGTGGGTGGCCATTGTAAGCCAGTCTTATAAATTCTTATATATTTATATATCTTGTGTTATATCTGCTTCTTTAAAAAGCACTAACTGATACAGCCACCAAAAGACATTAAGGAAAAGCCTTAAATGCATATTGTTAAGTGAAAGAAACTAATCTAAGAAGCTACATGCTTTATGATTCTAACCAAGTAACTTTCTAGAAGAGGGATCACAGGGGAAGAGATGACTAGACAGAGGAGTCTAAGGTAATGAAAGTATTTTATACAATATCATAAGGATGGACACATGATGTTATGTGTCATGTGCATGTAATATGACATGTCGAAGTGCATGTAATACACAACACAAAGAGTGAACCCTAAGGTAGACTATGGATTGTAGTTAATAAAAATAAATCCCTAAAATATTGATAACTGATACATTTTTCTAAATAAGATTTAAGCCAATAAGGGGACAGTTATTTAAGGTTTGTGATCTCTTTGGGAGTTTAGAGTTTTGCCTTCTACATCACCAAGATTTTAAAGTGGGAAGCCAGCAACAACGCTGTGTTGAAACGTGGCAGATGTTCAGGTAAGCACACTCATCCTCAAGTGACTTGTTTCTGTATACCAGGGGACTCTCCAAGTTTGTGTCTCAGAAAGATGATGCATTATGACTTATCTGCAACCCACTGGCACCACTAGTGCGTGGTTAGACCATGGGTGCACACAAGCTGCTGTATTGGTACTCCAAGTCAAATACATGTCAGCAGGTGAACTATGGGCCATGGGAGACAGAGGAACCATCTGTGGAACCAGTATGTGGTTCAGTGAAGATCAGTAGACAGAAAAGGAAGCTGATAACCTGACAATGAATGTCTTTAAATTTTTAAAATAGAACGAGACTATTTCTTTAAGAAGGAAACTGTGGTGGTAAGGTACAAATCAGTTCACGGCTGATTTCATAGACTATGTGCTGTTCACCTATCATGTCCGAAAGACGTCTTGTGCAGTGACCTGCATTTTTGGGCTCTGCTCCAGGAAGTGGGAAGAGACAAAGAAATGAATGACATTTACAGTTAAGTAAGAGGAGGGATACATGAAATAAGACTTAAAGTTCACTAAAGAGGATTCAAAGAATACAAAGAAGAAAAATCAGATATCTGTTGAAGGAAATAGAAAGTTTTTAAATAAGAGAATTTTGGAAGAGACTTGGAGGACTGGTAAGATTATTAAAATCAGGCAAGGAGGCCCCTGCATGCCACTGCCACCATTGGAAAGCTTGCTTCCCATGGGCAGCCAGTACAGGCAAAGAAAAGCAGCCAGACCTTCCCCTGTGCACCCACACCACCACTACCACTGGAAAGCTTGCCTCCCTTAGGTAACCAGTGTGGTCAGGGATAAACAGCCATATAAACCCTGTGCATCCACAGAGACCATTGGAGACCATTGCTTCCTTTGAACAGACTGCACCTACTGGAAAAATCAGATAAACACTCCCTTATGTGTCTGCTGCCATCAGGGGAGTCAGGCTAAGAGAAGCAGCCCCACAACCATGCACCCCTGGCCACTGGAAAAACCTCAGTGTAGCTGCATGGTTCTAGAGAAGCCCACCCCACACCCTGCTACCTCCCTGGGAACCTGGATTCAGAGAAACCCAGGTGCCTGGCCCATTCTCCTATACTTCAGAGGAATAGCCATCACAGGAATTGCCTAGGACCCCTCAACTAGCTTGAGGAACCCAGGAAAATGTCAAAATGAAGGAGTAAAAGGCAATCTCAGACCTCCAGCCCACACAGAACAAGTCTGGGAGGTATAGACATGGAAGAAAATGGAAGTCACATACCTGAAATCTCCAAGAGGATAGCAACTGAAGTCAACAACTTCATGAGACTGTAAAAGTAATCACATCAGAAACAATATCTCAAGTAAAAGAAGAAATTACAAACATAATTAAAGAATTGTTGAGTATATCTAAAGAAGACATAGATAAAAAGAGGTTCATAGGAAAATGATGGAAACTTTGAATGAACATTATAGGAAGCAAATACAATGCATGAAACAGATTCAGAGAGATATCCAGGAAATTAAAAAGTCAATCAAAAAACTGCTTGAAAGAAACTGAAGATAGACTTTCAGACTCTGAAGACAAGATTGCAGCTAGTGAGAGAGTGAAAAGATGGCAGACCAGTAGGCAGCAGGATACGGAGCCTCTCTGATAGAGACAGCTCACATGCCAGAATAGAACATCCTGGAGAGATCCAAACAGAGGGAGATGGAGTCTCTCAGCCCAGGAACAAACTGAAGGGAAATGAGCTGCTCAAATATGAAGTCCCAGGGCTACCATTAGAGAAGCTAAGATCAGTGAGCAGGGCGCTCTCGCCACCTGAATTTGTGCCTGAGATTGACCTGAGAGTCCGAACTCAAATGTACGCTGATGAGATTGGCTTGAGCAGCCCTGAGCATGAAGCTCAGCTACCCTGCGCATGACTTGCCCAGAACCAGCCCTGCAAGCCACTCGCCCAGAGGCGCCATAGATTCGCGCTGCAGCCACTCTGAAGTCAGAGTGCAGCCACTCTGAAGTCTGGGAGCCCAGTGGAGAACTGAGCCAGAAAGTGACCGACATTAAATGGTGGTGAGTGCTGGGAATAAGACCCTCCCATGGGAAAGGGGCGACCAATTGGATGACATGTTGGAATTGGGCAGGTCAGCCCAAACTTTGTAAGGCAGTGACTGTAGTTGTTGCTTCCCTCACAGAGCAGATTGGTGGGGTCTGCTTGGCATGGGTCACACCCCTGGCCAGGACCCAATAAGCCATCCCAAACCAATTCCCTAAGCATAGCATGCACTGACGCAGTGAAGGCCTGCAAAGGTTGACTGGCCCAGAGGGGAGGGGTCAGCATACACTGCCCCTGCCTGTACCTCAGTCTCTGACAGCAGACTGGAGAGGGCAGAAACCCCTAGTCTGCATGCTATAGAAGAACAAAAACCAACAAGAAAAGGGGCTGGGAACTACACTATACAATTGTATGGAAGGAAC